>JAQGAS010001861.1:0-14582 GCA_034686365.1 Pachymerium ferrugineum
CTCAATGCAGCCACAAATGCTGCAATGGACTCGCCCTGTTTGCGCAGCCTAGCACGTAGATGTCTTCTAGCTATTAAAGGTCTCACCGGTGGACTTAGATAATTTGTCAGCAATGTGTCCACCTCTGTGAGTGACACTTTCTCAATTTTCTTTGGGACCAGTAGCTTGTCGATAAGGGCATGAGTGTCTGGCCCTACCGTGGCCACAAATAGTTTTTTGATTGTAGCATCGTCAGCCTTAGGGTCAAATAAGAAGGCGTAGTTGCTAAAGCGCTCTAACCACATACGCCATTCTGTGGTGGTCTTTCCGACGAATGGTTGTATTGGTGTCATAAATGCTTGGGCCATTTTGTTGTTGTTAGATCCCCAAGACTATTGCTAAGGATCTCCCCCAAGCAGGAAATCAGAGGGCAAAAGGCATAAAAGGAGAGGAGAGAGAGAAAAAAAAAAAAAAATTTTAATTCTTAAGCTCTATTAACTTAAATACTTAAAACTTATACTGCATATTTATATAAAGGGAACTTATCTTAAAACAGCTCAAAGAAAAAATAATAAGGAAACATCTAAAATTCTTAAATTGCTGTGTAAATTTCTTATCTAAAGTTAATCAATCTCAATTATCAACAAAACACAATAAAGTAATTTCACTATAATAATGCCCTTTTTATAAAGAAAGGAAAGAAAAAGTATCATGCAAGTTCAACAAATACCTAATACTCTGTATTTTAAAGATTTAACAAATAATCTAAATAATCTGCTTTTCAAAAGTTTAACAAATAGCTTAAATAATCTGAATTTCCAAAACAAGAGAAAAATTATTCCAAACTTCCTATACAATTTTAAATCCCTATATCAAACTTCAACAAAAATTTTCCATTGTAAAATGAAGAAACAGTTTCAAAACAATCATACATTTTCTAAATAACATGCACATTCAATAATTGCCTTAATAATTGCAACACAATTTAGTTTTAAAGATTAAACAAAATTATTCCTAACTGAAATTCTGTTAGGACTAACCCTAATTTTCGAAACAGGATTAAAGGAAAAATAAAAAAACAAAAAAAATTCAAAAAAAACGAATTTTAATTTTAACTACTCATTTTAACTAAGACAAACTTGTTTTTCTTATGTTCCTCGCCTCCCTGGCTTCCTTTCTCTTCATGATTAGGCTTGAGCCATTTTCTCTTCTATTTTCCAACTTTCTTTCTTCTGGCAAAGCAAATGAACTCAGGAAAAGCAGTTGTAACCTCCTTGATTTTGGTTCGGGCGCCACTTTTAAGTCGTCCCACTTTTATGTCTTTGGCCCTTCTTATCTGGTAATTTTGACTGTTTGTCCTAAACCTAACGGCCCTAATGGCCAGAGATAGAAATGAATAGACCTTTACATACTGGAAGAGGGAAAAAGAGTGAATTTTATTACTATAACAATTCCTCACGTTTCTACAGTTACCAAATTGAGTCTGTGCTCATTGTTTCTGTTGTGCATTCTTGCGAATACACAACACTAATGTTATATTTAAGCAGGATTAACTTGAGAAATATGTGTCTGTGTATATTGGTCATATTTGGTCGAGCCTTAAAAATTGAAATTTTTTGATGATAGTATTTAATAAAAATTAAAAAAGTGTTGCCATTATACACATATACACATATATTCTGTGTCATTTGCCAAATATTAAAACAGAAAGTCTAAAAGAGGGTAAATTGAATAAAAACCGAACGAATGCCTTCAAACTCCATTGAAAACCCTATAAATTCCTGCCCTCCGTTCGAAGCGCCAACTTGTGAGAGAAGCGAGAGTTGCGTATGCACGGCTTCAACAATTGCCCGGTTTTTGGAATAGGCGTTTTCTCACCTTATACACCGTGGCCACAACCAAGAATCCGTAGGGCAACATTACCAAACAAACACACTACACTGAAGCACTAACATGGATAACAATACATACACGCCAGTACATGACAGTAATTACGATCAATACATTAGAATAAGGTAAATGCAAGAAATTAGCAAGCACAAGTATAAAGGAAAATATGTCCACAAGTAAAACTATGCTGGGCCGGGACCGCCCAAGCTTCCGTACGCGCGTGGAGCACAAGGGAGGGAGGCCCTGACTATCGCCGTACATAAATGCAAAGGAACACAACACAAGATTATAAAATAACTTTTATTAATAAACAACACATAGGCAAATTAATAGTAACTTTATTAACAGTACACTCGCTTAAAAAAGAGACGCAACGCACATCGCAAAATAAGCCTAACTGGCTCGCCTCATAGATGAGTTGACGCGTGGCCGCGCGGTGGCGTCACCTGGTGAGAGCGAGTCGAAAACCAACGGCGCTCGTAAGCCCGGAGGGCGCCCGGACGAGCACACATAAACATAACGCTGAAACTAACATCTAGAGGCCAAAAACACGCAAAACACACAACCCCTACTTATGGACACATAAGAGAAAAACATATCCCCACATAATAGACGCATATAATGCTCCAAATAATAAGATTCCCATAAAGGAAAGACGCTTACCTAAAACTGTAGCAGACGACGCGCATTCTTCGCCTAACTCACTGCGCCTATCAGTCTAACTCGCAGGGTTCTGCGGGACGGACGGACAGACGACACAACACAACATAAAACGCCGAATCCACGGCACTAACACTGACACACAGTGTTCTGCCACTGACACACAGTGTTCTGCCACTGACACACAGTAGGTAGGGTGCAGAACAACCTTCTCGGTCAAGAGTAAAATCAATTCTGCCCAGAGTAAGGGAAAAAATAGCATAAAGTCATTAAGCTAATGACTTAGCCTAGGGGAGACCTAAGAGTGGACAAAAGGGGCGAGCAAAGACGGAATTTCGCACCTAGGTGATACCTGGATCCCTTCCTAGGTAACCATAGAAACAGCTGAAAAATAGAACTGACACACATTTTATTTTGAAATTTTATTTGGCATAAAATATTCCCGTTACAAGCTTTCAAAGGGAGGACGATGGAAATCTGTAAATAAAGTGATTCACCATATATCTTATCTACTTCCTGTGGAGGCGATGTTATCTTAGATCCATGCATGACAGGTAAAGGTTTGGTCAGGTGGAGATAAAAGGGTATACAGGTTTTTACGAGTATAATTTAAATATAGGTTAAAAGAAATGAAATTACACAATCACTACGTTTACATGAGGAGAAAATTTCCAGGATTTTCTTGTTCCTGGACATTTCCCTATCATTTAAACGAAAAATTCGAGGTCAAAGGGGAAAGAAGAAATTCCTTTGGCAAGGGGTAGAATATTCTAGGTAAAGGAGTAATTTTTTCACCGGTTCATGCGCGAGCGAAGTTGCAACTTCAAAAAATGAGTAGTGGGTGGTTTTTTTTTGGCTGCTTTTTCCCTCCACAACCTTAATAACAACTGATCCAGACGATATCTTCTTTTTAAAAAATAATACTAAAAAGTACACTATTTCTAGTCAATGCATTAATTAAAATTGTGGACTTTGTATGATAATTGCTACAAATAATATATGTACTTGCAACTCAAACTAAAGCACCATCCATGTTTAAGCAGGAAGTAGGGGAGGAGAAATTCTCAAATAACCCTTTCCCCTTTCATGTAAACAGGATAACTCTCATGGAAAATTTGTAGAAAAAACTCCAGGTAAAATTTACCTGGAAATTTTCTCCTCCATGTGAACGTAGTGAATGTACAAAAGTCATCCATCCTCTGGGATGAGTGAACAGAAGGAAACCTTAGTAAATAAAAGTTGGCTACAGTCAAAAGAATTTACAATATGTACATGTATATAAGTTATACACAAAAGCAAAAAAAATAAACAGATGACAAATATGAAATACAAAATATTGTTTCAGATGAAAATTGTGGAATATTCTTTAATAATGGCTACTCCAATAAGTAAAATCAATAATTTACCTGGAAATTTTCTCCTCCATGTAAACGTAGTGAATGTACAAAAGTCATCCATCCCCTGGGATGAGTGAACAGAAGGAAACCTTAGTAAATAAAAGTTGGCTACAGTCAAAAGAATTTACAATATGTACATGTATATAAGTTATACACAAAAGCAAAAAAAATAAACAGATGACAAATATGAAATACAAAATATTGTTTCAGACGAAAATTGTGGAATATTCTTTACTAATGGCTACTCCAATAAGTAAAATCAATAATCGCCTATTTAAGACGATGATCAGTGTATGGGGCCAAGTATAATTGGGTGGCCACTTGCAAAATCGATTCCAATTGATGTTTGACTTGTGCGCCAATGCCGACAATTTGTTGAGATAGAATTTGAGGGTGTCCTCTTTCAAACGTGAAGGAAATCAGCTGTGAAAAATGGGGCCATCGATCTAAATACATAACTCATCTTCTTTGTTGTACGTTAAAAAGGTTTGTCTGTAAAATGGTTAAAATTTAGTTATCCTTTTCATGAATGGTGTTGGATTGGGTGATGTTGGAAATATCGCTTAACGACAAATCCTTTCCTATGGGTAATCGTGGAGTCGGTTGATTCATCAGCAGGAAGACCAATGACTGCTGGTTTTCTTCATTTTCTTTATTGGATGACAAAGAGGGAGGAAGAGGAGCCATTTGGTTGTTGAATTCTGTCAAGCAGGTTGGATGACTTTTGGAGGTGAGATATAATTCGGGCGACTCAACTGAGGTTGCCACAGCTGAGTCTTCCAAGAACTGCGCGAAGTAATCTGAATCTATGCCGCCACTTGGGGTGGCTGGTAATGGCGGGAGTCAGCCCTCGAACATGTCTAATAATGAGATTTGACTCAGCTTAATTTGTTTACTCTTGATGAGTTCATCCATTTCTTCTTCATTATGGGGGAAAGGTGTTTGGGAAATGGCATGGTCAACATGAGGTTCTAGAAGCAGACGTCTGTAAGGTCAATTTTCCAAGCAGCCAGATTGGGCAAGAGCTTCAAAGTCTTCATCTCGGATGCATACGGCTCATATTGCATGCAATGGGGTCGATATAAAATTGGAAAGAGGACTGCAAAACAAATTCTTTTTAAGACGAACGAGCACCCAAAAACTGTCGGAGTCATGGTGTTATTCAATGATGCTGTGACTCATTCAAAATTCGAAGCATGCATAGCCCATGCATTTTCCTGAAGCGAAACATGTTTCCCCAAGAACCCAAGAGCAGTTGAGGAGGGGGGAGTCTATAGGCTGAAAAGGAACGATTATGCGAAGAGAGATTCAGTGTGTTGGAGCAAAACTCCAAGCCATTGAACAAATGTTGCCCTCGGGACTTGTTCTTGGTCAAAGCAAGCCAGGCATCCTCGTTCCCAACTGAAACGATACCCCCATCCAGTGCAGATGGGACAAATTTACCGATTCGGGAGTCACTGGGAATAGAAGGGGATAGGAATTGAGTTTTGGACCAATGAAGATACGTCACATATTGGAATAGCGGTATTAAGTGGTCAACAGTCAGGGACTTCACCTTCTTTAATTTTTGGTGCCACTCCTCCTTTGGAATTATCATCATATTCAACTAATCCCTGTTCCCGATCGACACTAAGAATTTGCCATTCTGATGAAGTTCATGAGATGGTTTCGTAAGCCCTGTCATGCAGTCAAGCAATTGATAATTTGCTCCTAATATCTGATGGGCCAAATGTGGGTATGTTCGTGTGGTTTGGAACTTTCTTCTCTTTTTAGTAGCACATCAATTTCGTCTCTTCGAACTTTTGCATTCATTTGAGATAATCTTCTTCCCACCATTAATTGGTTTAGATTAATTAACTGGGGGATAATTATATCATCACTATCCTCTTCTCGAATGTCTTTCAATTGTTCCCTGGTATCACTACGACTCATCTGTTCAGGTTTCATTTCTTGCGAAGTTGTTAATAATTTATTTATGGTGGAATGTTGGGTACTGGGAGATGACTGAGAAGTTAACTTTGAAGGCTGTACTTGCACTTCAGTTCGGTTAAATGAAAAGTTAGAAGTTGGCGAGGAATTAATAAGGGATTGAGATGTCATCATTGGTGTTCGTGAAAAGCAAGCCAGCATCTCTTCCTCTCTCCACTCCTCCAATATTTCTAAAATTGCAATTGTTCAGGTACATGATGGTCCACGTTCGTGTATAAAGATGTCAAAATCGTTAACCACCTCTGTTCGTAATAAACAGCTCCCGAGTCCAACAAAAATTCGATATGATAGAAATGTCAAAACAGTACTTCCCTAATTTTTTGAAATGCTCGTAGAGTAATGGCAACTGAAATCTTATTGTCTTGATGGATTCGTGAAAGAGTTGGATACAATCAGGAAAATAAGTTACAGCTTCCAGTGTTGATAAGGTGATGGAGGTGGGAAGTATTTCTGCTGTTCATTATAATAGATGATTTCAGAGAGTGTATGAGACAATATTTCCTGGACCACCTTTAATCTCCCTTCAATCACATTTCAAATTGATGCTGGTACCGTAAGAGCACAACATTCATTCGTTGGTTGAATCTGCATATTACTAATCATGGTTGGCCATTATCCCATGCTTACATGTTCATCTTTTGTTCATCATTGGCTATTGAGCAATAGTGTCACACACACACACACACACACATGTTCGACATGGGAGATCTGGGTGAAATGAGGGTGGGGTATTCTATTTGACAATATTGCTGTGCTCCATTGAGTATAGAATCTTCGTTTACATGATGTAAGTATCTTAGTATTCCTTTAGAGTTGAGCAGGGGTGATGGGGCATTGACGAGGTGGTGATTGTTATTTGGGAGCCACATATGGTCAACATGGTTATTTCGACGAGTGCTGGAATACCTCTTCCCATCGTTTTCCTTCTTGTCATGATCATTCTTGCCACTGTCAATGGCATCAGCCAAAAGCAGAATAATTAAGAGAATAATGAATTTGCCTTTTAATATCATCTAAACAGAATAATTGCAATTAAACATGAAAACATTAAAAGTCATCATAACCAAATGAGAAACTCGTGTGTTATATTATCTTTTAGTTGGTCAAGAATTTTAAAGAATCGTAAAAAGAAAGAGAAATATTGGCAATTCTTCTTTATTTGTTATTGTAAAAGTACAAGATGTAGCATAGTACAAAACATTGTTAATGAAAAGAGGTAACAAGAGATTGTTTATTCTTAGCACATGTCTCCATGGGTGCCACCATGTTGAATGTAACGTCAGACAAATTGGAAAGGTTGAGAAGTGAAAAAGCCTATTTGACGTTCATGTTCCAATCTCTTTTATCTCACTCAGCTCCTTGAGGTGATTCAGGTGACACCGAGGGTCTGTATGAACTTTGGGAAGAATGAGGAGGCAAAGAGTAGCATTCTTTTTGTTATTAAATTTCCTCCTTTGAGCTCGAAATTTCGTCACGAGTTGGAGGCAACATTTGTTGGTAAGGTGGTATCTTATCAAACTCATTGACTATCCTCCTAGCTGTTCTCTTTGGAGAAGTGTGTAGAGGTGGTATTGGAGTTTATATAAAGTCTCAGCATGCTTGTCGACCGAAGGAGCTTGACCCTGAAACTGGAAAAGAAGCTGGCCCAATTGGGGTTTGAATTGGGGGCATGGGAGTTTGAGGTAGGGGAGTCTCCATTCCCACATCAGTGGGAGATTTGTTGGTTGATGTCAACACATCAGCAGTTTTTCTCTTTTTAGGTGATGTCTTTTTAATCCCAAGAGTAGAAGAAATAAGTCGTATGGGGATAAATGATTCTAAACGTCGAAGCGGAGTTGCAGAACCTGGCGGAATTGGCAAAATTTGCAATGGAATGAATAGGAGACCTGGAAGTTGTGTCCTAGTCATTTGAGGTTGACCTCGTAACTATATCCCTCCCTCTTTCCAGTCTTCATCTTACAACGCCTACCTCTCTTTTCTCGTATAGGCGCAGGAGAGCAGTTGCCCCGGTCTAATCCTGGTAGGAGTTATTTGACCAGTGTGACTTTGAACTGGGACTCTCACCAAATTGGCATGGTCATTATTCTCTCCCCAGACCCAGATGGAGTCGTGGGAGTAAGAGGAGCAATCATTTGCTCTTTTTCCTTAACTCCAACTTTTTAAAGTGCTTTTGCAGTTTTTTCAAGTCATATTGAACTTGTCTCTTCTTAATAAGAATAGGTCGATATCTTTCTAAAGACATACAATAATTTATTAAATCTTCGACCATATAATTTTTGGAATCGGCCAGTCGTCTGGGTCATCTAGAAAGCCACAATAACAAGCTTCAGTGATTTTCGGACAGTCATCTTCACTGTCAGTTGGGGGAGGGTCGATAGGTACTCTTGAAAGAGCATCTGCCACTCAATTTTGTGGTCCCAAGCAGTGGGTGATTGTGAACTTATAATTGACTAAAGACAATATTCAACGAGTCATGCTCATGCCACTGATATTTAAGGGTGAGGTGGTTCGTTTCGATGAAGAAAAGGGTTGGTTTCGATGAAGTAAGGCATGAGCTCTAGGTACATTTGAAACCTCTTAACCGCCCATACGACTGTAAGGTATTTTTTGATTTCAGTAAAAGAGTAATTCTTTTCTGCCTTATTTAAAGCCCAAGATGCAAATGCGATAAGTGTACTTTCGCCTTTGCCGTCGAGTTGCATCAGATATGCTCTAAACCATCTGTCTACAAGATAAATTACTGAGTCTAGTCAGGAAAGTGTCTAGCCATGGTAGGATTGGCAACAGTGTCTTTTACCTCCTGAAAAGCCATGTCATGCTTCTCATCTCATTTCAACCAATCTTCCTTTATAAAAGAACTGAACTTTTGTGATCAAAAAATGACCATATGATCAAAATATGACTAAAAATAATCAAATCTTTTTGTAAGAGTTAGCCTACTGATATTTATCATTTGTTGTATTTGTTTAAAATAAATTTGATAGACCATAACAGGATTCCAAATTACCCAAGCTTAAAGTAACATGTAATCCACCTGCAGGCCAGATTAACCAAAAACTGCCCGTTTTTCTGCTTGTTCACAACAAAATAGTGCAAAGTTTGAACAATGATTGCTATTATTTGAGAGAGGAGTGCACGTTTTTACTGTAGCATCCTCTCTTATACATTTCAATGAACAATTTAAAAAGTTTGGAAAAAATCTAAGGCAGGAGCTTAGACCCTCTCCTTGTCAGTAAGATTAGTAGGCTTAAGGAAATTTTTTATAGCTTCAATTTTCTTAGAATTGGCCATTATTTTTTTTTTGAAATATGTGTCCTAATACGTCCAATTAAGCTTAGTTTTACTGGCAATGTTTATAGCTTGAAGTATTGTTGCTGGCCCATTAACCTCTAGGTGATGAAAAGTGATGAAAGCAAGGTATTTCTCATGGCCTTTTTCCACCTTGATCTGATAAAAAGCTTCATTTATAATGGAAAACCATCAGGCCCCTCCCAGGTAACTGAAGATATTCTCTATTGCTATGCCTCCACCAGAGCCGATATCTAGATAATTTAATATCTAAATAAAATATATCCAGATATTTGGTTGGCCACACCACAAATTTTTCAAGATATCCAAGTTTTCAGCAGAATTATCTAGATATTAAAGTTTTAGAAAAATGTTCTAAAACATTTTTAATATCTAGATATTTTACCACTCGTAATTTAATTTCCATGAAGATGTAGGTGTCCATATTGGTTTTCGATGATTTTCAGATGTAATATTTAACGTTACGTAATATTTAATTACGTAATACTTAATGTAACGTAAAATTTAATGCTACTGCATAGTATTTAACGTTACTACGTAATATTTAACGTAACGTAATATTTAAGTTAATGTAAAATATAACGTTACATAAAATATAAAGTAACGTAATATTGAATGCTATGTAATATTTAACGTTACGCAATGTATAACGCTACATAATGGTTAACAATATGTAATATTGAACATTACGTAACAGTGAATACAGTGAAATTCGTTTATAACGAAGGCCATGGGGATTCAAAATTCGGTCGTTATATCCGGAAGTCGTTAGAAATGGAGAACATAAAATTTGAATTCTAATGAAGCAAAGCCGTTGCTGTTCATTAGACTGTCATTAATTTGACATTAAATACAACACAGAACTTGCACATTGAGGATGCATTGTAAAAGTTAAAATTACACACAAATTATTTGAAAAAGTCAGTAATTTGAGTTTTGTTTCTGCTTTGACATGCCATGGCAAGGCAGAAACAACCTCAAAACACAGGAAATGTGACGTCATAGTCGCTATAAGCAAACTTCTAGCCAAATATTGTCTAAAATCAGGTCGTTATAACCGACTTCGTCGTTATATCCAGAGTCGTTATAACCGGATTTCATTAATATACAATTAATGGCGAGCCAACCAAATTTGAAAAAAGGGGTCGTTATATCCGGATTGTCGTTTTAACCGAAGTCATTATAAACGAATTTCACTGTATTACATATGTTAAATATTATATAACGTTAAATTTTATGTAACGTTAAATTTTTATATCATTAATTATTAGTAACGCTAAATATTACGTAAAATAAAGATTCCTTGCTGATCTATGGACGCAAAGTTTTTTAAAACAACCTGCTAAATAAATAAATTCAGTACAGTAGGATCCATTGTAACGAGATAAGTAATATCTCGTTATATTATCTAGATAATTCTCGTTCTTTGAATTATCTAGATATCTTTTTTGATAGAGGCATAGCATATGCGAGGCAAAGGATATTTGTCTGGAAGAGTCTGAGCATTTAATGGATAAAAATCCATTGCAGGATGAAACTCACCAGTTTTCTTTGGGACTAGAACAGGAACAACATTTCAATGACTTTTTTGACAATCGAATTATGCCCTGTTTTAAATTTTTGTCAATGAACTCATGGAATATCTTTCTTTTAGCTGGGTTAACTGGCCTTACAGGTGTGTGAAAAGGCTTGAAATCAGGTGTCAGATTGACTTCAAATTCCAACAATTTGCAGCAGCCTATCTCATTTTGGAAAATAGTAGATCGTGACTTCAAGGCCGTAACCAATTTCAATATGTCAGGATAAGAAATCCTATCACCGAGCTGATCCCACACCCATCTAAAAGATGTTGAATCATCAGGATAATCCATATACATTGACATAATGTCTACCAGTTCATCTTCAGTATTTCTTACTTCAGCAAAGAGTTGTTTTTCCATTTCCTCTTCACCACACACACTTATCCTGCACAAATCCAACTAGTGATAAATATGACATCACTTAGTCAACAGCCTCAATTGTTTTTGTTGAGGAGAGGAAGTCCATTTATCAAATTTAACATTGTGCTGATGCTTGGGAGCATTTTCTTTTCTTTTTGGCAACCAAAGGAAGGACCAACCTTGTCTTTTGTCCATACGACAATTTAAGATGACTTTAGTCACAAAGGGATGAATGTTACCAAAATAAGGCTCATAATAGTCAGGAATGAATTTGTAAAGACGACAACTTTACACTTATTCATTGCATTGACTGAGATTGTTGTTCGTGTCGAGGAAAGAAATCTTGAATTTCTGAATGAAAGATATACTCATCAGGATATCTTTAAAGGGGGTGTCTCAATAAAAATATAAATATTGGTGATGAAAGTTGGTAAAAAGTTTTACCTTTTCTTCCATTGTACCTACATCCGTGAGAGCCATTTTTTTTACAATTTAATCCTAATGTTAGGTGGCTAAATTTCGGGTTTTAGCAATTCCAAAATCTGAGTGTGACATCTTTGTAAGGTCTAAGAGTAGACGGTCTTTATTCATTCTATAGGGTTTTCACCCCTAAAATACAGAATTGCCCTCAGGATACAAAGTTTAAAACAGCATTTGGGTCAACTTTCTTCTCTGACTGAAGGGTTGGACTTGTATTGAGGATATCTCACACGGCCCCACTGCAAATGCGATCATCCTTGATCGCTGCTGTTAGCCTCTGGAATGCCTTGAGTTGGGATGCTTGTGCTTTTTGGCATCTCCCACCTTTTTCAAGTTTATATGTTTCATTTCCCAATTTGCGTTTGATTTTAATTGGCCCCGAGAACAGATGATCGAATTTCCTCAGTCGTTTGCCTTTTGAGTACATCACTTTGTTTCCTGTCTCAAAGTTGGATGTTTTTCTCCCTGCATAGAGCCTTATTTTCTGTCTCCTGAGCTCTATGAGCATTCTGGATCGCCCTCGTACGTCTGTCGATCATTGCCTCAATGGTATTCTCTACCACGTTTGTTAATGCGTAAACATTTGCTTTTAAACGTGGAAAATAAGAGTGAACCAACTCGACAGGCGTGAATTTGGTTGATGCTTGGTAGTTTGTATTCATTGCCCAAACCACCTCCCTTAAGTTGAAGGCCCATCTCGCCTGTCCATTTTCTTTCTTCCGTAACTGCTGCACCATCATCTTAATTTCCCTTTTAATTTGCCCATTTGATTCGTGGTGGTATGGTGGCGACTCGTCTGCTTCATTGTTATGTTTCGATAAAACTTTGCCAGTTCTTTTGACAACAGTGACTTTCCTAAGACAGTTATTAACTTCTCTATTAGCCCAAAACTGTCTGTAATGTCATCCTCAATGAATTTTATAGTGGTGCTCGTTTTGACATTTTTTGTTGGTTTTACTATCTGGAACTTCGCCAGATACAAACTGCTGCTGTTTTATAAAAGTAGCCATTACTGCAAGTATATGGCCCTGTGTGGTTGATTGCAATTGAATAAAACGGTCTCAGTGGGATAACCTGTTTTCGCAGCAAGCCTGTGGACTTTGTTGTAAGATAGTTGTGGATTTGACATGTGACACAATTCCGGACGTATGTAACACATGCCGGGCCACCAATGTCGTCTCTCCAACCTTGCTTTTGGGTCTGAATGACTGCTTTCTACGTGTGTTGTCTCGATTAAAGCTTGCATCAATTTAGCAGGGACTACAGCCCTTCAGTTCGTGTGCCATTTCACTGTCTTTAGCTTGCATAAAATTCCACTCTTCATTTCAAATTTTTTTGTCAATTAGTTTTTCTGCACAAAATTTATCGGTTTGTTGTGCCCTAATTAGCCGTTCAGCTTGTAAAAGTAATGTTGCCATGCACACAATCATCCCCTTCTGTCTGTTTGTTCTTCGTTTTCGACTTTTCATGACAGCGCATCTGGGAGCCCGTTGTCTTTGCCTTTCCTGTGTCATACCGTGAAGTCGAACTCTTGTAGATCTAATACCCAACGTGCATCATTACTGACGAAAGTCATGAGGGACATGGGGCCTGCCTACAACAGCGCCAAAACAGACAAGAGGGGATGATTGTGTGCATGGCAACATTACTGACGAAAGTCATGAGGGACATGGGGCCTGCCTACAACAGCGCCAAAACAGGAAACTCGTTACAATTGCATATGCAAGCAAAGGAATCCTGGACTCAAATGCTAATTCCCACTCTAATGAATTGAAATGCCTGGCTGTTCAATGGGCAGGGACCGAGAAATTTTGAATGTATTTGTTTGGATTACAGCAGTTTGGATTACTGTCTACATCGATAATTGTGCAGTAGCACACCTAACATCAAAGACAAAAATAAACCAAAAATATGTAGGCAGGCCCCATGTCCCTCATGACTTTTGTCCACGCTTAAAATTGTTTCTGCGTTGGTCCTAAAATGCCCCAGCCACTTGCTGTTTTTTATTTCTTCCTTCAGTGCTTTTATTGCATTACTGTGATCTTGTGTCCACCGGAAACATACGTCCTTCCTCGTAAGCAACTCTTGCTTTGGCTGCAAAATTCACGACCAACTTCCTGTGGAAATTTGCAAACCCTAGAAAAGATTTTAAGTCTTACACCGTCTTGAATCTCTGGAAGCGGTCAATCGCAGCCATTCGTTTGGGGTCTGGTTTTCTGCCCTCTGACGATACCACATAGCCCAAAAACTCAATTTTTTTGCGCAAAAGCTGACATTTCTTTTGGTTCATTTTAACCCTTTCCCGATAGTTGCTTCTAATAACTGGTCCCACAACTCTAGAATTTTGCTTGTAGTGCTTGCTGCTTGTCCAATATCGTCCATGTATGCTTCAGTTCTTGGAATGGCTGCGCATAGTCCGTCCATTATAAGTTACATTGCAATTTTTGCAGGTAGACTTCCCCTTATTTTAAGGGTGACAGAAAACCTGAGATCAATTAAGATCAAGTTGGTGCAAACAAAATTTTCAGACTGACAGATTTTCGGTGCTCGAAACCTTGTGAGTACTAAGCTTAAAATACAGAATTGCCCTCAGGCTACAAAGTTTAAACTAGCATTTGGGTCAACCCTCTTCTCAGACTGAAGGGTTGAACTTGTATTGAGGACATCTCACAGTGTTATACGACGCTATAACATGATACGAAATTAGGATCCAGTTACCAACTTTACATACTTTTATTCTAATGTACACATCTATATATATATAACAATCAAACCATATCTATGGTTACAGGCAATAGTTTTACATTGTTAGTCATCATTCTCTCCCTCAATGTTAACTTTCAAACTTTTAAGTACTCTATGCAATTTTTCTGGTGTTACAATTTTTGTTAAAATATCTGCTGGCATAAATAATGTTTGGAGATACTGCAATTCAAAG
>JAQGAS010001862.1:0-14579 GCA_034686365.1 Pachymerium ferrugineum
AACCAACAGTCGAGTAGACATTGATCATAATTTTGATTGCAATGATTTGGTTTTGCAGCGAGTAAATAATACTGAAACGAATTACACGAATTATTATTCCAGTTAACTAATAAATAATCTTACTTTCTTTATTGAATAGAACATTTCTAAATGTTTCAATTCAATAAAATTGCCATAGATCCATTGAGTGAAATCTCTATTAGTTTTGTTTGATGTATTGGGAACTACAAAAATCTTGAACAGGACTTTTAATAGATTATTGACTACTTGCTATCATTTAAGCTCACTGCTGTCATCGGGTTGCATGGGTTTTCAACAGATATTGTAAATTGGATGGACGGTTTCGATTTAGAAAAAGAAACCAGTTGTTCTAAAAGCAATAATATAAATTTAGGTAGAGTAAAGTTAGAAGACTTAAAATTAGTTTTTGATGATCCAGACATACAAGAACGTTCACTTCTTTACTAGTTAGTGGGCCAAAAAGGTCGGGAATTGACTGGAATGAGAAATTCGAATTAACCAATCGCAGCTCAGCTAAGTAAATCTTACGTTTTCAATTGAAAACGGTAATTGGCTAATTGGAATAGATCATCCCAGTCAATACCTGACCTTTTTGGCCACTCTCTAGTAAAGTAATAAACGTGTATGTTTAAGCTTAAGAGGATCCTAACAGTTTACGCATTGAAATTGAATAATTTCTACGAAGCTTGATCATAGCCCAAGATGAAATTAGAGATTAACTCCTGCCCAGTTTTATGTATTTAGTGAAAAAATATTACCGTAATATATTTCCATCATTGGTGCTTCAAAAAAGAAATCTGGAGTTTTCAATGTAAGGTTTGAACGACTTTTTCCCTAAAAGCCAATATTAGGATAGAAACATTTAGTTAAAACAATTTTAACTGAATGTTGAATTTTCTTACTTGGATATAATAAGCATTTTTCACAAAACTTGGATTTTGCCATAAAAACACAAAATGATTAATGTCTAGTGTTTGTGGTAGCTTTAAGGAACATTGACCAGTAAATTGAGTGTCATTTGGATTGATATATTCTCTTAATTTGTCTGGACTTGGTAATGCTACTAGAACTTTTGGTAAGAAATCATCCTGATTGAAATGTGTAGTAACGGATGTTGGTTGTTTGTTAAAATAAATGAATCGATCAGTAATTTGATAAAGACAAGATGCTGTTAAGATTAAGAAAGTGAAAGAAATAATAGAAGAACGAACTGGCCTTTTTCTACTGATGATTTTTGATAAAGTTAAAATTGGTTCTGGTCTTGTTTCTTCTTCTATTATATCTTTGATAGTAGATCGAATTGTTTTTTTTTGTCTCGGATAGATTGTCGGGTCAGGTTTAAAAACATATATCATTTTGCAGACTTGTGGTGTTTTGACCTTATCGTTCTACGAACTTAGGTTTACTGCGCAATTGAAATTGATTTTGGTCAGTGATGTTACCTAGAATTTTATAACATGCTAATAATTTATTCAATTTATTGTTTTATTGCAGTTATAAAAGTTCATATTTCTATATATATATTTTATAACGTTTTAAAAGTTTTATCACTCGTTCGATATTCCGAATCAATGAATGAATCAATTATTTATTTAATATTCTTTTTAGAATGAATGATAAAAATAGAAGTTTCAATACATATGTTTTATACCTTTGTACTTACAATTCGCTCAGTCTGGGATAAACCATCGAAGTAGTAACCCCTACGTGTGTTTTGTTTCCAATTTGTCTCCAACTGTGGATTATTTTCAATTCAGGTGGTGATTCTAATCAAGTAGAGTACAATTTATTGACAAAAAAAAAAACTTAAAAAAGCACTTAGCGTGTTTTAAGAAATGAAAAAACATTAGCGAAATTGACATTGTTAAGTGCAATTGAAGATAGAAATTTATGTCAAATGAAATTTTTTAGAAAAAATTATGAAGCAAATTGAATTTTTCTTTCTCAATTCATCCGTCAGCTACCACAACTTGTGGCAAGAAATTTATTTTATTGAATTGTCTCGTAATATCACATTCATTAAAGTGACACTCAACCTTTGAGACAAGTTAGGTTTAAATAAAAGATTGCAATCGTCTAATTACGTATATTTCTTAATTTTGAACCGTTATTTAGTTTAAAATGAAAATATTCCATTACGTGATCTAAACCAACCAATGGGATCAATTGTTGTGGTTGGGCTTGACCACAGAAATCAATCTCATTGGTTGGTTTAGATCATGCGATGGAATATTCTTGTGCTATCCTTATCCTTATAATAAACACGCACGACATGGTTAGATTGACCCGTTTCACAAGGACTAAACTTCTCTTCAGACGAAATTCGTTATTATTGTCAACAATGCTACTTGCTATTTTTCGCCAAAGAATTTCCACTTTGGACCCTTTTGGAATATAAAATCCATTTTCCACCTTTCACGTTGAACGTTAGAGCAAGTTCATGCAGTAGTTTAACAGTTATATCAGTATTTAACTTCATTAGGTCGTCCCATCTTTTTAATAAACCGGTTATGTCTGGTTTGGGGAACTCATTTTCATCTCTTTGTCCAATTACCCGTATCCAACCGATACCATTGTCGCTAGACAATACCACGTTGTGGAATTTGTAATAAGTTTGTTATAATTTCCGGTGTAGTTCAGTTGATTTGTATTTGTCTAGAAATTGAGTAAGACCACCACCTGCTTCTTTTACAGTGTAAGTGATTGATTGTAAATTGCTATATTGTATTGCATGAACATTCATGCGCAATGAAGTCAAATAAGTTGGGAATGACAACATTCTCAGAATCTCTTCATATCTCGCTCTCACGAGCTAGATAGTCGGTCTTGGTTAGATTAATTAAGTTAGATGGGGTTAGGCCTAACCTTACCTGATCTAAATGTTATTTTCTTTTTCGAAGTAACTTGCAACAGACACGCATTTTATTGAATCTCGCGAGAAAGATGTGACGAGATTTGCACAGTTATTTACAATAGGAATTAATTGGACTTGTTAGGATTTGTGTGTCGAAGGATTGAGAGATTTATATTTTAGTGAGACTTAATCTTAAACTATTTTTTTGTTCTAACAGCAAATCCAAAATCAGCACGGAACAAAGGTTTAACTAATTGTACATTAAACATGTACTTTTAATCAAATGAATCGTGATAATAAGTAATTTCAAAAACAATCTTTTCAAAACGAAACTAAAACAACAAAAAAATAAACTACAAAAGCATGAACTGGTACGACACAACAGCTACTTTTTACCGGGGTCTTACTAAGAAATGAGTCATTAAGCGAAAAAGCCAAAATCGTTTTACAGTTTACAACCAATCACTTACACTTTAGGAGAAACAGAAGGCAGTCTTACTGAACTTCTAGACAAATACAGACCATCTGTTATTATTTGTGGTTGCTGAATGTAAGGGAGATGTCGACCATTACATTTCGTTTCGATATATTCTCTTAATGTGTCTGGTAATAGTAATACTAGAACTTTTGGCAAGAAATTATATTGATTGAAATGTGTCGTAACAGATGTTGGTTGTTTTGAAATAAATAAATCGATCAGCACTTTGATAAAGGCAAGATATTGTTAAGATTAAGAAACTGAAAGATATAATAGAAGAAAGATTTGGTCTTTTTCTGCCGATGATTTGGATAAAGTTAAAATTGGATCTGGTCTTGTTTCTTCTTTTATTATGTCTTTGATTGGGTATTGAATTCTCTTAGCTAATATTTGTTGCCACCAAGAATATCTTTGATCTGGTTTTGTACTCCATGTCTTTCTTTCTTTCTTTAGTTTTCTAGTGTTTTAATTTTTTGTTGTCCCGTCGCGTATGGCCCTGGTAGCCGCTGGCGACGTTAAGCTCCATTTCTTTCTTTCTTTCTTTCTTAACATATATGATTTTGCAGACTCGTTGTTGTTACGTTTGAAAAAGGTGGAAATGTATTATATAAACGCCTTTACAAGTAATAGCATTTTTAGTCTTGATAATAAACAAAGAACATTCACTTTACTGTTTTTTGCGGCCATAATTGATTTCTATTATAAATAAATGGGTCAAACACGTGTGAGGAAATATAATTTATTGCTCAATTACCCACACATTATTTATCCCGTGTTGGTTTTGGGACAATATTAGTCTCGCATTTTGATCAGTTAATTTTTATCATTGCACCAATTCTTACAATTTACAGTTTACAATTAGTTTACAGGGAGGGTTTAAATGAACATTAAAGAAGACACGTGCTTTATAAATGTGACACGATGTATACAAAAGTAATTTAATGATTAAGCTCTGAATAGTTTAATTTAAGTCAGGCAAAGATTGTGTAGAATGTAAAGAATGAATAACCTAAACTTAAACCAAGAATTGAGCCAACGTCACTCAATAGTTTCACCAAATTTACAGCCAGCTCCTGCTTGAATAACTCGGACATTTCATCCCACACTTGAATTCCTAACCTAACAAAAAATCCAAGATCATGTGAAAACTCTTTGATCTTTGTGTATATTATTTCTTCACAAACTTGTAAACAACCACAATCTGCCTCGTAGTTAAGATTATACAATTTCTTCAAATACAAATCGTGAATTTCTTGAGCGGTTGAAGAGTTAGGGCAAAATGGTTGGTTTATGTTCATGTAGGGAAGCCTGGAAGTTTTTCTAATGTTGTATAATGTATTTCTAATAGAGTTTACTATAACTGTACCTGCATTTTGGTTTTAATTCGTCTAAAATTTTATCGTTGCATTTTGATTGACAAATCCGACTTTCTCGAGGTGTCATACAAGGGTCACTTTTTCGATTTATTCGAATTATCTAACAAGAAATAAACCAATGAATTGTTTTTACTGTTTCAATGAAACTTACTTTTGTTTGAAACATGACAAACACTAATTCATTATCGAAAGGAGGAACAAGATATTCTATATCAATCCGCTTCCCTTCAGGTATCACGTACACCTAATATGAAGAGACAAAATTTTTAAAAAATGAAAATATTTACATATTACGAACGAACAAGAATTTTATCTTCACAAGAAACTGGATATCCAAAATTGTAGATTATGGGTACATTTACTTTGTCCATGTCTAAATGAAGGGTAAGATGTAATATACTATTCAAACAGATTTTGAACACTTACGTTTTATTTTGACACAATTTCCAAATTGTGTTGTAACGTCACTATACTCTGCCTTGTAAAAGAAGAAAATATTTATTTTGTACAGCATAAGTAAGCAAATGTGAAATCACTATTACGTTAGGCATTTTAATATGATCATTGACACTATGTGTTTTATTCCATAATAAAGTGGCATTGCCATGAAATATAGAAGGAGGATCCAATAAATGAAGAAATTTGATTTGGATGCAACTGACATTGAAATGTTCTGCCATTATTTTTTTCGCTTCTGCAATTCTTTTTCCCTCTTTGCACGCGTACACAACTGGATATTGAATGTCATTGATCATTGATATAGTAATTACGACGGGAGAGTTTAAATAATTGA
The DNA here is from genome assembly GCA_034686365.1 of Pachymerium ferrugineum. NCBI lineage: Eukaryota > Metazoa > Arthropoda > Chilopoda > Geophilomorpha > Geophilidae > Pachymerium > Pachymerium ferrugineum. The sequence continues at coordinate 5,523 of JAQGAS010001862.1, forward strand.
TGATTCGATCGTATATTGGGTAAATTGAACTCGTAATTAACACGAAAATAATTAATTTTTTCAAAATTTCAGTCTTTGATTTTGTTTCATTCGTAATAAGTTTTAATAACTTTTTTGAAAGACGTTTTCGTTTAATGTTGATTTTTTTCATTCGTTGCGAGTAAAAAGACATTATTTGAGTAATATTCAAAAGTGAGAGGCCAAAAAAGAGACCGAGACTTCCACCGATATCGCACAAAAGAGAAATTGAATCGTAAATGAAATGTTCTTTCAATACTCTACTTTGCTCAAAATGAAATTCAATCGTTTTTTCCTTTGTTTTGTGAGTGTAGTCTTGGGTTTGAGTTAAAATTGTTATTTCACACGGTTTTAGACAAGTGCACTTTTCTGCAGTCCAATCAATTCGTAGAGTATGAAATTGTTTGTAAATTTGAGTTTTGTTTTCACACTCTGGTAAATGTCTGAATTGTGGTGTTGACATACTGAAATGAAAAGTAAAAATTACTAGAATGAATAAATAGTTTTTAGTGTAGAATACTGGCAAATAATCGATTCTTGTACAGTTTGTAACCAACAGTCGAGTAGACATTGATCATAATTTTGATTGCAATGATTTGGTTTTGCAGCGAGTAAATAAAACTGAAATGAATGACACGAATAATTATTCCAGTTAACTAATAAATAATCTTACTTTCTTTATTGAATAGAACATTTCTGTATGTTTCAATTTAATATAATTTCCATAGATCCATTGATTGAAATCTCTATTTGTTTTGTTTGATGTATTGGGCACTACAAAACTCTTGAATAGGAATTTTAATTGATTATTGACTATTTACTATCTTTAAAGCTCACTCCTGATGTCGGGTTGCATGGGTTTTCAACAGATATTGTAAATTGGATGGACGGTTTCGATTCAGAAAAAGAAACCAGTTGATCTACGTAAATGCAATAACATAAATTTAGTACAGAGTAAAAGTAGAATATTGGTGATCCAGACGATACTAGTGAGTGGGCCCAAAAGCTCGAGCATTGACTGGAATGAGAAATTCGAATTAGCCAATCGCAGCGCAGCACAGTAAATCAATTGAAAGCGGTAATTGGCTAATTGGAATTGATCATCCCAGTCATTACCTGACCTTTTAGACCACTCTCTAGTAAAGAAGTGCAGATTCGTGTATGTTTAAGCTAAAGAGGATCCTAACAGTTTACGCATTGAAATTGAATAATTTCTTTGAAGCTTGATCATAGCCCGGATGAAATTAGAGTTTAACCCCTGCCCAGTTTTATGTGTTTAGAGAAAAAATATTACCGTAATATATTTCCATCATTGGTACATAATAGAAGAAATCTGGAGTTTTCAATGTAAGGTTTGTACGACTTTTTCCCTAAAAGTTCAACATTAGGATTAAAAATTGTCTTAAGTAAATGTTGAATTTCTTACTTGGATATAATAAGCATTTTTCACAAAACTTGGATTTTGCCATAAAAACAAAAAATGATGAATGTTTAGTGTTTGTGGTGGTTGTCTGATGGAACATTGATCATCATTTAATTCAGTTTCTTTTGGATAGATATATTTTCTCAATTTGTCTGGAACTGGTAATACTACTAGAACGTTTGGTAAGAAATCATCCTGATTGAAATGTGTAGTAACGGATGTTGGTTGTTTGTTAAAATAAATGAATCGATCAGTAATTTGATAAAGGCAAGATGCTGTTAAGATTAAGAAAGTGAAAGAAGTAATAGAAGAACGAACTGGCCTTTTACTACTGATGATTTTGGATAAAGTTAAAATGGGTTCTGGTCTCGTTTTTTCTTCTATTATATCTTTGATAGTGGATCGAATTCTTTTTTTTTGTCTCGGATAGATTGTTGGATCAGGTTTAAAAACATACATCCTTGTGCAGACTCGTGGTGTTTCGACCTTATCTTTCTACGAACTTAGGTTTACTGCGCAATAGAAATGGATTTTGGTCAGTGATGTTACCTAGAATTTTATAACATGATAATAAAATATTTCGTTTCATTCTTTTATTGCCTTGATAAAAGTTTTTATTTCTTTTATAGCCTTTTAAGAGTTTTATCACTCGTTCAATATTTCGAATCAATGAATGAATCAATTATTTAATATTTCTCTCGGAAAATAGAAGTTTCAATACATGTATTTTCTACTGTTGTATTTACAATTCGTTTAGTCTGGGATAAACCATCGAAGTAGTAATCTCTACGTGTGTCTTGTTTTCAATTTGTCTCCAACTGTGGATTATTTTCGATTCAGGTGGTGAATCTAATCAATTAGAGTGCAATTTATTGACAAAAAAAAAAATTTAAAAAAGCACTTAGCGTGTTTTAAGAAATGGAAAAACATTAGAGAAGGTAATATCGTTAAGTGCAATTGAAAATAGAAATTTATTTCAAATGAGAATTTTTTAGAAAGAATTCTGTAGCGAATCGAATTTTTTTTTTAAATTGATTCGTCAATTACTACAAGTTTTGGTAAGAAATTTATTTTATTGAATTGTCTCGTTACACCATATTCATTAAAGGGACACTCGACCTTAGAGACAAGTTGGGTTTAAATTAAAGATTGCAATCGTCTAATTACGTACGCAATACTTACATTTCTTAATTGAATGAATGAATTAAATTTATTTCTTAGGGTTGTTACACCCCTTCGAAAGGGAGGGTTTTGTTATGTACATTAGTTTTGGTCTTATTTGACAACTTAACTCAACATTACATTAATCATTACAAATATTTTTCTTCCTCAACATTCGTTTTTTATTTTTCTCGAGTCTCGCGGCCTATTCGTCTTCCTCCTCTTGTTGGAACATCACTTCTATCATTTCGCACAGACTATAGTTCACTGGACCCTTCAAGAACTCAAATATCTTCTCCTGGAACGAGTGATTGTGGTTACTGCGCCACTCCTTGGGTATCAATTTATTCAAAAATTGGCATTCCTCAATATGCTCCCAGTCTCTCGGGCCAGGTTGCATCTTCTGCACGTCCGTTCCTTCTCATCTCATCCAGGCTCCCGTTCTCACGCGTGTCCATCTACCCTAATCCGATATTGTTCTTCACTAAGTAATCCTCGATCATAAAATCTTTTTTCAGCCGTTTGTATATTCCACAACTTCTGTTATTATCTAGACATCTCCAATTTTCTTGTATTAGCTGTTTTGCTCTTGTGTAACAAATACGTTCATTTTCTTCATCAATCATTTGGCCTTCTCTCAATCTCTCCATCATCGTTGAACCTACCTATATTTCAAGTGTGTAGAGCGTGGGCCAAAAATGTTGAGATTTGTTGAAATCGAAGTAATAAAAATTTTGGAGAAATTGAATAGAAAAGGTGGACAGAGTTTTTGAAATCTTCTGCTTGGTGTGAGTATTGTGCAGTTGAGACGTATATTAAAGATAACTACCAAGATGAGAAACCAAAGGATCAATTTATTTAATTATTCCAATAACATTTGAATTTGATTTAGAGTTTTATATAAAAAATTTGGAAATTTTAATCTGGTTTATTCAAATATATTATGGTATTTTTATATTGCAGGCATGTCTAAGAAACTAGAAACAGAGTCAACATTGTGTAAAATGAAGTTCAGTAGGAGAATAAACGAAAGATCAAGGTAAAGAGACTAGAAGAATATACGAAATGTAAAGATTTAACATTTTGTCTTTTTATATTTTATTTATATATTTAATTTTTTTTACGTATTTGATTATATAGCAGTAGAGGTGAAAGAATGGTTTACACATCTACCTGACCTAACAGGCATAATATTATTACGTACAGCTACGGGGACTTTTATGATGTTAAAATTGTTGTTGGTAAGTATTGCAAAATTTATTTGAAACATTTTCAATTCGCAAATGTGTTATTAAGCTAAATTCATATATTAAAAAGAGATGCATTTTGTATAGAGCATCAACTGTAGCACGTGTGAAGCGAGAGCCAATCAAAGAGCTGCTTACATCAGGTTTTCGCTATACCAAGATGGCGTCAAAGACGATGTCGAGCTCGCGTGTTTTTCGTAGCAAAGTAACTCGTTATTCCACCGTTTATGGAGCCAGACGACGGGATACGTAAGCTAATGAGAAAATGAGTTTGCTGACCTAGACAAGAGTAAGTTAAATCGTCCGAAAAAATATCATTTTAATGCCGTTTTCTCTCACTTTTTGCCTAGGTTTTTGTGCTCTCCGTTTAGTAATTTGTTGACAATTCGGAAATTTTTACTAGTGATTCTCTAAAGTGCAGTTGGTAAGTTAAATTACTAACCGAATAAATGCATAAATCATTGAAAACACATGCGGTGTTTAGGGGTGAGAATAAATTATTTTCACTAATATTATTTCTTTTTTAGATGACAACAGAAAATGTCTATCCGGATGAAGATATACGGTCGCGTGACCTAAAAGGTAGCAACGCTTATATCGCGTTGTCGCACGCATCACAAGGTAAATTCTTATTTTCATTTTTTTTTCCGTTTAAATTTGCCTCGGTCCCTGGAGACAAAATAAATATACAGCAGGAAAATATTATAGTACTGGTGTAATTGCTAAACCATCTCGTAATGAATTTGTAGTTTTGTAATGGGAAATTCAAAATTAGGATCTTGATTAATCAAATTTCTTAAGCGGTCGTAGGAAATGACAGTTGGGGTACGTGAACACGTAAAATATGGGAAATTGTTTTCAGTGAAGTGATAAATAGCTGTCACAGAAAGAGACCAGGTATTATATTGCTTAGTATTCTTTTTTTTTTTTTTTTAAATTTTTACTTTGTTTACGTAGTTCGTAATTACGTGATTAGCAGTAGAGTAAATAGTGAGAGCTTCTTTGAGTTTCTTGTAAAAGTTGAGTTATTCAAAATGCAAAATTGTCACTATTAATTTACTTGATAATTAGCTTTTAAATTGATTATTTCTTTTCTCCAAAATACTATCTGGTAGTAGATTCATCTTAGTAAACAAACACAAGATAATATTTTCTGTTATCCTAGGTAGAAGATAATTACCCATTTTTTCCATATTTATTTATTGTAGATCTGTAATCTCCACGGAGTATCACATTCCCATCATTCTTAGACACTACTTCAATTAGTGTACTCCATCTAGAATAAGCTGTTGGTATCCATGTACCATCTTCCACTAAATCTATTAATTTCTTTTTCACAACCCTTTCTTTTTAGATCAAAAGTCCTTGATTCCTGTGCCCTTCCACCAGGAGGACGGTGTTACCCAGGGTTCTGAAGCGGCTTCTGGGTCAATTTGAAACACTGTCTGCCGATATGTTTGGGCCCAACCGGATCCGATCGTCGCGTGCCGCGTGATCCCCGTTGACATTCTTGATATTTTTCTTACGCCCGAAGGCACCTTGCCCGGCCTCAGTCGGTACGCGGATCACCCTTACGGCTGGGCGCGCGCCCTGCATTGGTTGACTGCCGTCGGGATCCCGCTCGTCCTCGAGCGGCTGTTGTACTACTTCGAGCACACGTCCCCCGGGGTGTTTGGGCCCCGCGTTCCCGCAGTAGGCCGTCCCCTGATGCCGCCACCCGTCCCGCGACAGCGCGAGACTGTCAACGCCCGCCGAGCCGCGGACATCGCCGCCGGAGTGCTACACTCAGTCCGGGGACGCCCACTCCGGGACGTGGCCAGCCAAACCGAGCCCTGGGTCTGCCGGTGCACCCCTGCCCCTACCCCCGCGGCGTGCGCCGCCGTCGAGGGGTTAGCCGATCTGGACACCTAAAGAAGCCCTAATGAAGTAACTAGATAGTTCCAATAAAAAGTTCCACTAAGAACATTGTTCCCATAAAAAATTGTTGTAATAAAAAAACTTGGTTATATTTGGTTGTTTTTGTACAAAATAAATTTTTGTAAAAAAAAAATAAAAATGCGCCAAAAGGAAAATCTGAGTCAATTTTTATTCCCCTTTTCTTACTCTTGTGTGTATTTTGTCGTTTTTAAGGATCGCGTGAGAACCCACCGCTACCCACATTTTTTTTAACAGGTCAGCCCGTACCACTTGACGGACACTAGGCTTTATTTGTCAAAGCGGCGGCCTTACATCCATATCCCTTTTACTCAGAAATTACTTTTTATTTTAGGCCCCTCGAATTCAAGAAGAAGAACGATGGGATCACGAGGCCCACGTGGCGGGTTTAGAGGACGGGTTCGACAACTGTCACCCCCTAGGACTGAATTCCTTTTTGCAGGGGACAATACACAAGTTACACAAGAAAATCAGCAACAGACCCTTGCAGACCCTCTTGATGTTGCGCGCTTACCAACTGACCCGGTCTTTAGAACCGAGATTCATGTCAAGTTATGGCACCATGCAGCTGAAGGTGAGGCCGATAACAGAGACAGACATCTTGCGGCGGACTTCCATTTATCAAAAGAGAGACAGAAACATATAAATGCAAATTTCCCCGAGGATCCGACACGCAGAGTTACATACAAATTTGATCGTTTTGAAAGAGTGGAGAAAGTTGCCTACGAAATTATTAAATTGCCACGAGACTATGAGATAGAACAGACACCGACAACGGACATGATATTATTAAGAGGGGCTTAATGGAGCTTGGAGCGTCAGGCTCTTACTCCCACAGGTATTGAGGATGAATTTAAGGCTGGAGAATTTTTTTCCGCAGTAACTATCACACGTCACCATCATGGACGCAATATACAAAAGACTGTGGAACACCTTTTTGGAAAAACACTTTTAAATATCGAAGGGACGTACAACAAGTTCAAGGCCAGAATAACGCGACCACACGAGATTTACAACGGCCCCTCCTACACACAACCTTTTGCGGCGGCAAAGCAGAGGACTTAAATTGGGATGAGCCACATGAACAAAATGACCAAAACATGGACACATGCGAATCTGATGAGTTCAGCATGCATGAAGAGGATACACAGGCTATCCCTACTGCACCGGTTGTTGGGGTTGTGGGCCAAAACGATGCGGAGATTGCAAAGGCGACAGCTGAATTCGAACGCAAGAAAGCTATACAATTACAATTGCAACAAGATCGGGAGAAACAGGAACAAATGTTGGCGGAATTAAGGGCGAATAAGGAACGAACGGACAGACTTTTAGAGCAATTGAATGCGCCAGGTTGCTCGAAAGAAGGACAAAATTTAACCCAACAAAATGAACTGGATGACTCATCCACTACCGGCACATTGGAAACTATCGGCGACGACAATGACACACAAACACAAAGTAAAGAAGCGGACATACTTACATTGCAAGCAGAGAACTTCGAAAAAGAACAATTACTAGGGAGCATTACACCGGACAGACCAAAAAAAATTGACCACGTGCATAACCACATAGATCATTTAGTGTAAATATTTGTTAATTTTTTTTTTAAGTTTTTATTTTTTTTTAAATTTTAATTTTAATTTTAGGGTACTCCAGGGAGGGGTTCCCCTTTTTAAGGGGACCCGAACTGGGACACATGGAAATGGGCATACGCCCATCTTTACCGTTAATGGGATGGTGGTTAGCCTAAGGTCGTACTTAACAGAATTCCCGCAATACCAGCCCGTTTTCCACACAAAAGTGATCATAAAGCAGGAGAATGATGGCCGTGCAGCTTCCCAAGACGAGATTTTCCCATTTGTATTAAATTTGTTTCAAATTAAAAAAAACATTCCATTCCACCTCAGTTGTAACGGTAAGAGGGAAGAATTCCCCTTAAACCGTAGGTCATGACCCCTAGACGTCTTCTTTGTGACGTCATGAGAGATGAGGAAAATACCCAAGAGCAGCCCATCAGAAAACAGTAGATTAGGTTGCATGAGAAAAACTCTTTTTAAGTTGTCTCCTGGCTTTTGCCACACATTTTTTTTGATCTTGATAAATTTAAAAAATTATGGTATAAACTCTACAAAGTATTTATAAATTTTTTAGATGCTCTACATGTGACATGAAATATTTTAAGTTTCGCAATAAATAAAATGTTGTAGTACAACCCCTATATTTAGATCGTATCAACTGTCCCCACCAGAGATTCCCACAAATAACAAGTAGGGTTAAACTACATCGTAGCAAGAGTATATAGAAATTTCTATATAGTATTTCTATATACTCTTGATCATAGTTTATATAAAGTAAAGCGTTTGTTCCTATGTTGATTTATGTTCTAAAGTTCCATCAGTTATGTCTAAAAGTTTTGGTCTTGTAAAAATTTAAAACTAAAATACAGAAATCTACTAGCTTTATGAAGTATACTCGGTCGGTTATCCCATTAGCAAACCATAGTGACCTAAACTGCTTCATAAAGTAAATTCGGCATTCTTGAAACCAGTGCTCATTTAAAAATTAAATTAAAACTTTGAATTAAATCTGTATTGTTTTAAACGAGAATGATCTTAAGCAGTTAATCAACGAATTAAATCGAGCCCACCCAAAATGACGAGAACAAAGAACGTAAAAGGCTTGCGGCCGATGTAGTTGCTACCTCACGTAAAATGCCCAAGTTGCTTTAAAAACAGCTAATCAAGTACTTTGATTAATTCATTAAAATCGAATTCGGGAATCAAACTTGAAACTACGCATTATGAATGGTCACAAAAATGCGAGAACAAAGAATTGCTAAAGGTGAACAAAAGACAAACAAAACATCGCATTGAAATTACCGTTAATTAATAACATCCCAAATTCTTTCGTAAAAGAATATACTACATCCAAATCCCTAAACGTGGTTGTATAGCTTCATTAATTATTATAAAGCATTAACCATTATCGATACGCGGTTGCCCCTTCGACCAGCGCGTTTGCTCTTAAATATAAACTAAGTTTGAAAATAAATAAAAAGAAAGTAGACACAAAATATAAATGATGATATCAAATTAACCAAACTTTGTCCGATCTGTCTTACGCCGCCATTCGACAAATGGAAAAAATGAACACAAAGGAACGTGTTCCTTTAAAATATTTCTTTTACCGTCTTAATAATTAACCGGAAAGTTCGTATTGCACCAGCTGTGTCGAAATATCACGAGATTCTATACTGATGGAAGAAAATACATT
>JAQGAS010001863.1:0-14571 GCA_034686365.1 Pachymerium ferrugineum
AATTTGTTCCAGGGTGTACATTTAGATAATTTTTATCACAAAGATACAATACAGTGTCACCTTCAGTATATGGTAGACTTCCTGTTTCAATTATGTGTCTTGCATTTGGGACTTTTGGTAACTTATCTACGTTGCACATTTTACAGAATTTTTTCATTAATTTCAAAAGACTAAACTAAAAAAAAAAAAAAAACAGAGAAATTCGAGCTATTAAATAAAAAAAGAGAAATCTAATGTAAAATTAAATTTGCTTTTTTTTTTATTGTGAATCAACATTTTTTTTTTTTTTTAACAAAAAGAAATTTTATGAAATGGAAAAAAGAAATGTTCAATTAAAAAAAAAAAAATAAAAATAAAAATAGTAATCGAATTTGATCGCGTTTTCTCGAATTGTAAAAATAGTTCATGAATCTTACGTGATTTTTTATTTGATTTGTATACATTAGCAATCCCTCCCTCCTTCTTTTTTTTTTTTTTTTATCCTAGCTTAAAAAATAGTGATGTAATTGATGTTTTTTTTTGTGTCAGAGGGATTGGTGTGTATCTCTCCTTCTATATATACGAATAAAAAAAGGAGGACCTGATGTGTTATCATAGCTCAAAAGAAGTCTCCCATATGTTAGATGCTTCCAATAAGTCACCTAAGATGTTGGATGCTTCTTGTGAGTCACCTAAGGTGTTGAATGTTTTTTTTTTCTAATGAATTAACCATAGGTGTTACCGAATCAAACGAGGTCATCAGTGGCCTATATTGCCAATAAGGGAAATCTGCGATATCTACTATAATGACTAGGATGACAATCAAAACATTTCTGTTAAAGACTTTTGTGACTCGAGTCTCATATAATAAAATCGGTGGATCTGGTAGCATATGTAACATTAAGTTAAACATAAGTTTAAGTGTCACGTGTCCAAAAGTCAATACAGAGTTAGGTTCGTCTCAGACTCTCTCTCCCCCACCCCCTCCACATCCTATCTCACCCTAATTGACATTTAACGAGTGTATAACTGCATCGTTTGAATGTTACAAATAGGAGTATAACTTTGTCCTAATGTCAAATTTTACATTAGATTTTACGAAATTTATTCAGCTCCTGATATACTTAATGATGACGCCACTACATACAAAAAATTTTAATTCGAATCCTTTTTTTTTTACGAAATAAAAATGACTATATTCTTCACGCGGGCAAAATAAAATGATATTTCACAGCGCCATTTGTATAAGCTAATAATGATAGATTCAAACCTTCTCCTTCTGCTTTTTTTTTCACTTAAGACTTTTTTTTCATATTTTATGAAGTACTATGAATTTACTGCTTCTATTAGTAGCTTTTATTGATGATCTGAGATTTTAAATCAAGTCGTATTATAAGCTATTTCTACTATAAAGTAAAACTAAGAAGTCAAACGACGAAAATATTTCAAAAAATGTAAAAAAAAAAAAAAAAATGTGTGTGAAAAATAAAAACGCGTTTTATAAAATGTAAAAAAAAAAAACGAAACAAAACGAAACAAAATTTTCCTTTCTTCTTTTTTTCATAAAATTGTTTCATAAAATTTTTTTTTTTTTTTTTTTTACATTTATAAAAAAAAAAACATTTCTTTTTTTGTCAAAGCGAAATCTAAAATAATCTCTCGTAGTTAAAAAAATATGTCAAATTTTATCACGTTAGCTATTGCTGCAATAATCATAGCCTGTGCATTAGCTTGTACGATCATAATATTGATTGCAATTTCATCCGATAAAATTAAAATCTTGGAATATCCTGAACATCTTGCAAAATTTGAACTCGAAAAATTTGTATCTACTACAGGAAAGACAACAGATACAGAAACCGAAAAAACTGCGAGAGAAGGAAGAAATGAGACCAAACTAGCAAAATACTTAGCAGATTATAATGAAGAAGCTAAAAATTCGAAACCTAAATTCAAATGGCCACTGTGGACGATTTGTGGCTTACAAACTTTATCCGCTCTAGCCGCAGGAAGTTTCTTTATTTTAGGGAAAAAATAGATATTGAATCAATCTCAATCTTGAATTTACCACATTTTTAAAAGTAAAAAAAAAAAAAAATATAAAAAAAAAACAGGTTTGAGTTGGGATTAAATTTAAAAAAAAAAATGTAGAGTATTGTCTGAAGGGTATCTAGTGTTTGATGTATTTAACCCATTACATTTATTTATTTTTTTTTTTTGTTTTAAAGAAAGCCGAGTGTTCTTTCGACTTGCCTTTGTATAGGTGTCGAGCTTGTATTGGGACTTATTGGAAAACAGTTTTAATTTTTTTTTATCGTTTCCAAAATTATATATAAAAAAAAAGCGCTCTTCACTCTTGGAAGTAAAGGTTAGAAGATAAAGTCTGTGAATAAGGAACAAATGAAAAAAATAATATAAGTTTCTATTGCGGAAGATTTAATTTTTTTTTTGACTTTTTTGTCCATTTGTCCCTATTCACAGACCTTCTTTTACTTTTATTTTCAAGAGGATTATGGAGGTAATAAGAATTGGAATAAGTTTCGGTAGTGGTTGATTGGTCTAACTATATCCAGTATATGAAAAAAAAAATGGCGCAAGTAGTTGATGACGGCATATAGAAGAAGCGGTTCCCAACCTAGTTTAATCGTTCATAGGTGGAAACTAATTTACACCAACTAACCAAATTACATAATTAATAGGAATCTATATTTAGTATCGTTTTATATCTGTATACACTTACTTGCAATGTTTGTACGGCTTAAATTCACGAGTAAAAAATGAATAATGAGGACACAGCTCGTGATGCCATTCGTCAAGAATATGAATGTGGGTGGGTATGGGCGTTGATGAAGGTTCATTGTCGTTTGAAGTGGTTGGTGTTGACCAGTTTGGTTTACACACTCGTGGTTTGCGATGATAGTTACCGTTTTCAAACATGTCTTCTGATTGGGGGCCCAATACCCAGTAGTAACTCTTCTTTTTACCTACCTCTTCTCGTAGAATCTTATTTATTTAGTAAAAAAAAAAAGATAAATATTTTATTAACGATGAAGACATACTCTTTGTAAAAAAAAAGTAAATAAAAACTTACTTTAATGAAACATTTGCTACGACTTAAGGTACGCTTAATTGAACGTCGCAATTGTTTTTTATTTCTTCGGTAATATACAAATCTGTTAGTGATGTATTGAAAAATTCCACTACTGATAAGTCTCTTTTCAGGAGATTCCTTAATAGCCATGGCAATTAATGCTACATAGTAGAACGGTGGCCTAACTAAATCGTCTTCGTCTTTTGAAGAATCTGGTGATAGTGATGTTGACGACAAATTTTTTTTTAAAATCGATGAGGTGGACAATTTTTTTGTAATCGGTTTTGCCATTTCTTTCGGCCTATTTAAAACGTCATAAAAAGAGCCTGAAATGAAAAATTTTTTCTTTTTTTCTTTTTTTTTTTTTATTTTTTTTTTACAGTTTAGAATCTATTACATTATAATCAAAATTATCACATGAACAAGCAACCACAAATAGTGTTTGTCTATCTAAAAAAAAAAAAAGTTCAGTGACACTTAATTACAATTTAAAAAAAAAACAGATAGGATTTCATTTCAATCTCCTCAAAAAAAAAATCCAATTTATCTTAAATTACTCATGTTTAAAGGTCCATTAGGTTATCGTAAAGGAATAAAATTTTGAATGTTAATTTAATTTATAGAGATGAAAGTGTAACAAAATAAAAAGTATACCACGTGTTTCAGTTTGATGATCGAATTTGACCTTTTTAGAACATAAAACTATGTCACCTTACAGTATACCCATATATCCGCTTGCATTGAACTTTTAATCCCAATTTTCTTTTTTCTGTGTCGTTTATTTAGTCTGATTTATCACATATAATTGAAAAGTCAAATCTTGATATTTTTCATCAAAGGTAAATTTAACATATAATTGAAAAGTCAACTCTTGATATTTTTTTTTTTAATCAAAGGTTGTAAAAAAAAAAAAGCACACCTCTTGGAGAAAAAAAAAAATCTAAAATTTTTTTGGGAAAAAAAAAAGAAAAAATCTAAAATTTATATACCTTTTAATATTTTTTTAATTAAACGCAAAAATAAAAATATTATACAAGTCGTAGATTACAGAAAAAAACAAACGACAAACAGTATAACTTACTAAATGGTGGTAATTTTGTGGCAGAAGATGTTTTTGTAGAACAAGGTATCATGAGGTTCCCCTTGTGAGTGTGAACATTCCATTTGGATGACTAAACTCACAATTTCTAGTGAAGATCGAGCTCTTCACTTTGGACTTTCTAACATATTCATGAGTGTTAATTACTACCATACGCAAATTATCACCATAAAATGCAAATTATCATGTTAATCATTCAGTTTATTTTTTTTAAAAAGTAAACAAATCTGACAGAAAATCGAATTCGTGGGATTTTGAATGAAAAAGAAAATTTTTTTCTCATAAAACATGGTTGTTGGTGTTGACCATTTGGCTTGCAACATTCGTGCGATAGTTACCGCTCTCAAACATGTCTTCCGATTAGTGGTCCAATATCCAATAGTAACTCTTTCTTTTGTTTCCCACTTCTCGTGGAATCTTATTTATTTAGGTAAAAAAAAAAAAGATAAATATTTTATTAACGATAAAGATACTTTTTGTAAAAAAAAAAAAGTAAATAGAAACTTACTTTAATGAAACATTTGTTATGACTTAAAGTAGACTTAATTGAAAGTCGCAGTTGCTTTTTTGTCTTTTTTTTGTAATAGGTAAATTTGTTAGTGATGTGTGCACAAATTTCTTTTGAGGTAAGCCTCTTTTCAGGAGACTCCTTAATAGCCATGGCAATTAATGCTACATAGGAAAACGGTGGTCTAACTAAATCGTCCTTATTATTCTTAAAAGAATCCCGGGACGATGTTGACGACGATAAATCTTTTTTTGAAAGCAATGAGTACAATTCTTTTGGAAGCGGTTTCGTCATTTCTCTCGGTGTAATAGGAATAGAAAAAGCTCCTAAAATGATTGAAAAAAAAAAAAAATCTTTTTTTAAAAATTTTCTTTACAGATTAGGTAGGATCTATTTCATTTATAATCAATGAGCAAGCACCAAAAATAGCGTTTTAAAAAAAAAAAAAAAAAAAAGTTTAGTGACACTTAATTGCAATTTTAAAAATAGAAAGGATTTTATTTCGATCTTCAATCCAACTTGACTTTTTTTTTTTTTTTTTAATCCAATTTATCCTTTTTAGTTTCGAAAAATGAAACAAAATCTATAAAGTTATCGTTAAGGAGTAAAATTTTGAATGGTAATTTAGTCTATGGAAAGATGAAAGTGTAGCAACTTTTTAATTAGACACAACAAAAAAAAACATTATAAAAAGTCATATATATACAACTAAACAAAACGCCGACAAACAGTAACTTACTTAGTATCTTTGTGGCAGAAAATGTACTTGCAAAAGAAGGCAACATGATGTCCACTTGTGAGTGCGAACATTCCATTTGGATTACCAAACTCACAAGTAGTGAAGATCAAGCTCTTCACTTTGGACCTTCTAACATATTCATGAGTGTTAATCACGACCATATCATGTCAATTCTCATGTTAATCATTCACTTTTTTTTTTGGTTAGAAAGTAAACAAATATGACTGAGAATCGAATTCATTCGTGGGACTTTGAATGAAAAAGAAAAGTTTTCTCATAAAGCAGCCAACATTAGTTTCAAAACGTTATTGTTTGTTACCATTCACAAACAATCATCTCAGAATTTACATTTACATATTTTAGAAAGTAGACAAAAGTATTGACACAAAAGTATTGACACACGTTTAAGATTTTTTTTTTTCAAGTTATAAACAATTTTAATACACCTTTAAAAGCTTACATTACACTATAACTAAAATTAAGTAAAAATTTACCTTTTTCTTTTTTAAAAAAAAATGCAAAAAAAGATTCTCCAGCAGGAGGGGACTATACTTACTTCTAATACCTCGAATAGATAAAATAATCGAGTCAAATACATTTTAAAATTTTATATCCTTCTTAATATGACCTTAAGTGAATTTTTTTTTCAATTCTTAGCACTGTCCAACAACCTAATAATTGATTGCTTCGCTACACTTTTACTTCCGCTTTATCCGTTTCTTTATCCTCTTTGTTTTCTTCTACTTTATCCGTTTCTTTTTTTTCTTTGTCTAAAACCGCTTCTTCTTTTTCTTTTTCTTTGTCTACAACCGCTTCTTTTTTCTTTTTCTTTGTCTACAACCGCTTCTTTTTCTTTTTCTTTGTCTACAACCGCTTCTTTTTCATCATCTTCTACTCCGTCTTCTTTGCGCACTGTTGTATGATAAAAAAAAAATAGAAAAATAAAGAAAGGGATACTATTTTTAAAGACTATGTAATTACACTAACAAAAAAAAAAATACCGCTGTTTACCTTTTTCATTTTTTTTTTTCACCGGTATGAGTACACAAATGTCTTTTTAATGTACTTCTGTCAACGGATCTGTAAGAACAATATTGACAAGTAAAAGGTTTGTCATTGTTATGACGCATCTTGTGCACTTTTAAATGATTGGCGTTGTTGCTTTTATAACTGCATTGATCACACGAAAACATTTTTTCCCCCGTATGTGTAGTAATATGTCTTTTTAAAGCACTTCTATCAATACTTCTATAGTTGCAGTAAGGACATTCAAAAGGTTTATCTCCCGTGTGTGTCCTCATATGGACTATTAGACTTGCAGGATAAGCGTACGCTCGATCGCAAGTGTCACACTTGAATCCTTTTTCTAGGGTGTGAGTTGTAAAATGACTTTTGAGATGTTCGTATCGAAAAGCTGAATAATTACACAAATGACATTTGAACGGTTTCACTCCTGTGTGTATCATCATGTGTCGCCTTACGTTGCTCGCATTATTGAAAGAACGATCACAAATGTTACACCCGAACCCTTTCTCTTGAGTGTGGATTATTAAATGTCGATTCAGATCACTTTTTCGAACACTAGAGTACTCACACAGATGACACTCGTAAGGTTTTCCTCCTTTGTGAATTTTTTCGTGTCTTGAAATGTGACGCTTGGAAGCACTTTTAAATTCACACTCGCTACATTCGAAAAATTTCTTTTTTTGTGAAACCGAATCCTCTTCTCTTTCTTCTTTTTCTTCTCCTCGCAATGATTTCTTGTTTATTCCAATTTGTAATTTTCTCGAATCCATATTTTGTGTGATCGCGAGTCAAGCTTTTCTACAAAAGTGAACTTTGTAAAGTGGTTGAACCATATACTGTATGAAATGCGATATATTTTTTTTTAAAAAAAAGGATGATAAAAGTCAAATGTTGTGCGCCGCCGTCAAGTGGTAAAATTCTATTACCCTAAGGTCAAATTTATAATGATATGACGTAAATGATGTAAGTAATGATGAGTCAGTCATTGCAGCACCATCTTGAAACAGGATTTATAAAACCTTTAAATAATTTAAAAAAAAAAAAGATATATAGTTGATGAATTCGACTGAGATTTACCTATATACTTTGATCCTTTGTCGAGAGATAGTTAATTTTTATAACAGAATATATACATTGAAGAAATAAGATTTTGTGGAAACAAATTTGACAAGTAAAAAATAAAAAAAAGGAAAAGAAGGTTTAACATTTTTATTATTGCATAATAATGTGATGTTTCAAATTATCACATATGATACGAGTTTTACGAACTCACATGAGAAAACACAAGAGAGAATAAATCCTATAAATGTCATTTTATGTAGTTGTAAAAGTGTTCGGGAAGGTAAAAAATGTTGTGTCATATATTTTGAACACTTTTATAACTATAACAAAAAAAGAACATTAAAAAGATTTATTCCCAGTTTGCGTGTTTGTCATATGAGCTGGTAAGCTTACACCATATATTCATAAACACTATCACAAAATGTCACACTTTTTGAATGTTTTTTTCTAGAATGTCGGTTATCAGATGTTTAATTATCCCTAATGAGTCTCCTCGTATGCCGAATTCGTAGACTTGCTGCATAAACTCGGTTGCAAAATATTACTCTCGATGAATCCTTTCTCTTGGTTTAATGTTGGTCAGTATCAGATGTAGATTTATAGTTGAACTTTTTCGAAGAAACTATAGAGTAATTAAACGAATAAAATTTAAAAAGTTTTTTCACGGATACAAAAAAAAAAAAGACTGCTTCGGAAGCAATTATAAATTCATATATATACTTACTAGCTACATTTGAATAATAATGTCTTTTTTTTTTTTTTTTAATTTGATATCTCTTTATCGATGATTTCTTGTTGCCATCTTGTATGATTTTCATGAAACATATATTTTTTTTTTTTTTAAAAAGTTAATAAGTTTACACTTACACGACGAAAAGCGAGTTTCGAGTTGCGATATTTTTTTTTTCTTTTTTTTTTCTTCCCCATTCAGCTTCTGAAGAACACCGGAGACACACTTGACACTCTTTTTTTTTCTTGGTCGTTGCTTCGTTTGTTTACTGTCTAGGCTATAATGGTTACCAATCTAAAATTTATGTGAACAGAACGAGCTAATTGATTTTTAACAGAAAAAAAAACATTAAGGATAGTTTTACCTATTCGACTATAGTTTTCTCTGCTGAGGTCGCATGTTTAAAAGAAAAAATTATACCGGTTTAAAAATTTCATGAATTATATTCACACTGTATGCAAGTCGATCAGTCATAAATTTTAATAATGGATACCATTTTTTTGCTTTTACATCCGGGTACACAGCGTGATTCGATGTATATACAACGCGGTCTCGATTTGAGGTTGACCGGTCGTATCCGCGTCAATAATATATGGAAATCGAACCGATTATGTCCTTATTTTACCCATGCGACCTATAGCGGACAAGGTTTATCTTTGAATTGAATGACTGTGAACCTCCATTTGGATGACTGAAATCGAGATAAAATACTTGACAGTTGGGTGCAGCCTGATGGCGTCTTATTTATATAAAATGTTTACTAGATCTTTATTCATATCAATCTCAATTCTCAAATGTCTGCCGAATGATTAAATGGAAGCGGTGATTATTTTTTTTTTTTTTGAAATGAGCAGCAATCATTTTTATACAAGTCAGTCAGACCTTGTCGAGCAACGGACAAAATCGATACATAAAAAAAAGACAAAAATAAAATTTGAATTGTGAATAAAATAAAAATCGGGTCCCAAAAGGGTGCCAATATATGATCAAAATTTGATTGTGTACACTCCATGGCACTCATCTAAAAACTTTATTAATTGAGTGAATATTATATCATGTTACAGCTCATGTAAGGACTGTACCATTTTTTTTTGTCCTCTTAAACTATTTTTTTTTGTCTTATAACGAGGTTTTATTAGATGGAAAATGGAAATGAAGTAATTACACAATTGACTTTTTAAAGATTTATATCCTACTGCATGGTTTTTCATGTGATATCTCAATCTACACTGAAAGAGGTAGTATATTTACGATCACAAATGCCGTTGCACTCAATAACACCTTTTCTTGTGTGTGTGTGTGTGTGTGTGTGTGTGTGTGTGTGTGTGTGTGTGTGTGTGTGTGTGTGTGTTTGTGTTTGTGGGTTGTCAGATGTTGGGGTGTAGACTTGCTTTTTTTTTTGAACCGTGGAATAGTCACACAAAATGACACTCTCAAAGGATTTGTTTCCAGTGCGTGTCCTTTTTTTTTTCGTGAACGCGTAAGTTTCCAGTTGTAGAAATAACTATTCGGTTACAGATGTCATACACTTCTTCTTCTTGGGCATGTGATTATCAGATGTAATGGTTGAGATTAAATCTGTTGTTCATACTAGAGAATATTTACACAAAATGGTTCTCGAAAGGCTTTTCTCCAGTGTGGTTTTTTTATGTCTATTAAGACTAGATTTGATAGGTATACTTGTAAGATCACACTCACTACATTTAAACTCTTTCTTTTTTGAGTTTGATACTATATTCTTAGCGGTTTCTTCATCTCGCGTGATTTCTATTTATTCGTTGCGTTAGAACGAGCTTTTGAAGTTTTCTAACGAAGCAAACTGTTACTATTTTTTTTTTTTAATTATAACCAAGAGATCCTCTAGTGTATCTCAAACTTTGCCATGTTAATTAAAGTTCAAGAGTAGTGCTTCATATCATTTGAAAAAAAATTTTAAAAAAAAATATACGATAATGCGTATTAAAAAATTTTCAAAATATTTCTCAGAGTGTGAGAGGTTAACATTTGGATTAGATAGATAATGACCACAAAAAAAAAAAATCTTACTCTGTTCATTATATCTTGAATGCTAGCCATGAAACATTAAAACACGGGTGCATAGCAGGAATTGCTGACATAATGCGAAATGGTGCACTTGCAGTACCGTATGGTGGTAAAAATAGTAAACTCTACAACCGGAAGTATTGAATAAAATGTGTGATAAGGTATTTCTGACGTAACGAAGTAATGATTTAACAATCCACACGCGAAAAAAAAAAGGTTTCAAGTGTAACATTTGTGATCGTTCTTACACTCAAGTAGGAATTACGATGGAAGGATTGACAGAGTGGACACCTGCAGGACGGGTTTCGAACGCGGGTTCCCCCGTTTGGAAGGCTAGAGGTTGTAGTGACCACGCCACCAAAGCAATTGAATAATTTGCGTAAATTTTAGAGTAATATGTTTTACTTTTTTTTTACGATTCAATATTTAGTTTAGGAAAACACGTTATACTATTTAATGTTACATAATATTTGATGTTTTTTTTTTGTATCGAAAATAATATAAAACCACGGAAAAAAATATAATCATTTTGTTTTAGTTAAAAGTGACACCCGTTGTCAGAAAGAAAAGAAATACTGTTATGCGTCACATAATACACCTTTAAGTTTGATAAAAAGTGAAGCATTTCTTTTTTTTTATTTAATAGTTAATCTTCGTTTTTATGCAATAATATAAACTCTTTACCTATTCTACTTAAAAAAAAAATTGAAACAGTAGATGTATTCGAAAAAAAATGCAACATGTGGTGTGTATTAAATGATGAGAGCTAATAATATTCGCTTTGATTTCGGCCACGGTGGTGGCGTGTGTGTAGTGTCTCTGCTTCTCGCTGCATAAGGTCTCGAGTTCGCGCCTCTCATAAGACTCTATTGTATTATACACATGTTTTCATCTTCTCACGCCAGAATGGTTTTCTAAAATTCCACTTCCATAATTTTCCAGGTTAACCTTAGCTTTAAAAAGGTCCTAAAATTTATCACGATATATTTGTTTTCCGTTTAACTTCAATCGAATTTCTCGTTGTCTGGGTCTTGAATAAATTCCCAAAATACCTTTCGGTAAAAACAAAAAAAAAAAAAACTCAGCTTACTTCAATGAGTCTGGGTTTTTTTTTTTTTTTTCTCTATTCTTATTTTTTTTCAATTTTATTTTCCTTTTTGAATAACAAGGATGATTAAAAAAAAAAAAAAATCACAGACAATAAACTAGTAGAATACTCTTTTTTTTTTTGGTAATAATAATCTAAATATGCTAGTAAAATTATAATAAAATCGTAAAATTATAATAAAACAATTCCAATTATACTTTAGTTTAGCTTATATAGTTCAATAATCTTTAATTTCATTTTTAAGAAATACTTTTAAGAAATACTTTTAAAAAAATTTGTAAAAAAAAAAAAAAAAAAAATTAATCTGTAGCACTGGTAGCACTGCTGAGGTCGTAATGTTTAAAAGAAAAATATTAGAATACTAGATTTTGAGAATAATAGAATATTTTTACAAAATGACACTTTGAAAGGTTTTGTCTGATTCATGTTGAGATTTATCCATTTTTTCGTAGTAGTTTAAACTTAAATTTCTTGTTGTCGCTAAACTCAACTTTTGAACTATTTGAAGTGTAGCTCTTACAGCCCTACCTGGTAGCAAAAAAATGAGAAACTTTTAATTAAAAGAGAAAAAGTATAGTGCTTGCAACGCCATCTGATGGCAAACATGAAAACCTCTTTACCCAAAGTTTTGGTTGTGATGAGGTATAGCGACGTAAAAAAAAATCTCTCTTTATTCATTCAGTCTTGAATGCTAACCCGTGACACATTGAAATAGGTGCCATAACGGGAATTGGTGATTTAATGCGAAGTGGTGTACTTGCAGCACCGTATGGTGGCAAACATAGTAAACTCTACAACCGGAAGATTCAAGTACACCTACTCTAGTGTTCAAAAGAGATTTTTATAAATCGGTATTAAAAAAAAAAAACAACCCACACGCAATAAAATCGATTTCAAACTTGTTAGGTTTGTTATCGATCTTACACCCGAGAAATCGGTCTACAAATTCACAGGAGGGAACGATTGAAAGAGTGGACTCCACGCACGGGTTTCGAACGCGAGCTCCCCGCTTGAAAGGCTAGAGGTTGTAGTGACCACGCCACCAAGCGATTGGAAAATTTGTTTGAATTTCAGAGTAATATGTTTTACTCTTTTACAATTTATTATTTAATTTAAGACTAAACACGTTATACTATTTAGTGTTACATAATATTTGATGTTTTTTTTTTGTATCGAAAATAATATAAAACCACAGAAAAAAATATAATCATTTTGTTTTAGTTAAAAGTGACGTCTGTCGTCAGAAAAAAAAAATACTGTTATGCGTCACATAATACACTTTTAAGTTTGATAAAAAGTGAAGCATTTTTTTTTTGTTTAATAGTTAATCTTCGTTTTTATGCAATAATATAAACCCTTTTACCTACACCACTTAAAAAAAAAAAAATTGAAACAGTAGATGTATTAAAACATTATTTCTAAGAACTTTTATATAGAGATTCAATACCTTAGCACCTTCAATATTGATTTTCACCCCATTTCTTACCACTTTTTAATACATCAAGGCCCACTTCCTTCACTTACCACTTATAACAATTGAGGATCAATTCATTTTTTTTCTTTATTTTCATTATATTGTTACAATCGCGCCAATTCCTTTTTAACCAACACTACATTTTTGTTTTCTTACTTGGATTCTAATTTTGTCATTTACGTTTTGTATCACACATTTAATCATTCAGTGTAATTTCATTTAGCTTCAATTGCCCGGTTATTTTTAAACTCTCACATTGCGCTCTCTGGTGAAGGAGGGTAAAAAAAAAAAAAATCTTTGCTTCACTCATATTCAAGGTCGCATTTGTTTTGGTGAGAGTTTTTAAATTGGTAAGAGAAGGAGAGATTGGGTCAGAGTTTTAAAAAGTGGTAATTGAAAATATTGAGTGAGAGTTTTGAAAGGACTTATGGTAAGGATTGGGTGAGAATATTGAAAAGTGGTAAGGGAAGGAATTCGGTGAGAGTATTGAAAAAGTGTTCGTTAGGAAAGGTATTGGGTAAGATTGATAAAAGTCAGGTTTGGGATTGAGTGAAAGAGGATTGAAAAGTAGGGATGTTGGGATTGAGTGAGAGAGGGTTGAAAAGTAGGGATGTTGGGATGAGAGTTTTGAAAAAGAAAAAAAGAAGTAAAGAAAAAAAGAATAGAGGCGAAGCGGTCAGGGAAAAAAGATTGATTAGGTAAGAATGTTGAAAAATCAAGTAATGGAAGGAATTATAGGTAAGAGAGTTGAAAAACGTAATAAGAGAAATGGGTGACACTATTGAAAAGAGCAAGCTTTGTGTGTAAAAAAAAAAACTAGGTAAATTTCCGAAAAAAACAAATAAAATCTCGTAGTAACGGGAAAACTTATTGTGTGTTAGTAAATTACTTGGTACCCCCCACACGAGTCAATTAGCCTCAATTAACTTTGCAACAAACTGTGTAATTTAACATTTTTTTTTTTCTTTTTTTTTTAATTCCACTTGCACACACGACTGATCGCCGTCATATCAAAACTACAATAATGACGATAAAATATTTTTTCTTCTCTTTAATTTTTATGCTTATACTGTAGGTGTATGTGATAACAAATTAGTAAGGATCGTGAATGTATTGTTGCACAAAATCCATATCTTCAAAACAGTCGTTATACGTACAATCAAACGTGATATCATCGTGTTTTTCTATAATGTCAAAAAAGAAATTTATAGTATCATTTGTTAGATCTTCTAACCATTCTATCGCTCGTAAAATTTCCACGTGTTTACTGGCTTCAACAGGATCTACATTATAATTTTTCCACGTAGCCTGTTCTGTATGATCAAACGTCCTTTTCATCATTTCCATAACATGTTCAGAATATATCATGGTTGTCAAGTATCCCTTAAATTGATGTTTCTCAGAATACAAGCTACGTGCTCCTTTAAAATACCACTCTTCGAGCTCTTTGGTTTCAAATTTTATAATATCATAATCAATATAAATTATGTCACCTATACAATTGCGTTCCATAAGTAATTCCAGCAATTCGTAATATCGTAATAAATTTAGTGGAATAAGATATACATAAGTCTGAGAAGAACAAGTCAAATTAGGATATGCAAAAGTACAACGAACGAAAGACTCATTCCTCATTTTTTTTTTTATCATTCTGATTATATCCGACATTTATTTATTTATTTATTTTGCAAGTACAATACACGAATATGAAC
>JAQGAS010001864.1:0-14563 GCA_034686365.1 Pachymerium ferrugineum
GTACCCTCCCGGTACACCTTTTTCCCCGCGATCCGATGCACTTTTATCGGCCGGGAGGGTACGGGCAACGTCCGTACACCTTTCCCCGCGATCCGATGCACCGTGATCGGCCGGGAGGGTACGGGCAACGTCCGTACACCTTTTCCCCGCACAATATCTTCTGTAACTACACTTTTACTGAGTCTAATTCAAGAAACTAATAATAAATTTTACATATCTGCAGAACTAAAGGCCAGTACATCAGCTCATGATGGCAATTCTTCAGTTGACCTCAGTATGTTTATAGAAAAAGAAACTTGATTGGTCAACTTTGATATCAAAAAGTTTAGTACAGATTTTGATTAGGCAAAAGTGAATCACAATTGACCAACCATTTATTCTCTTTGACTTGTACCAATCTAAAAGCTGCTGCTTTCAGAATATTGGCGAAAGTTTCTTCGACAACATTATACAACAGTTTGTTTGCCTTGCACGCCATTGATAAATGATGGGAAAAGTCAACTCATCAGCCAATTCTACACAGCACTGCAGTTGGAGTGTGAGAACAAAGAAATTGAAATACACAATATTTTCGAGGACGTCGAAAGGAACCCTGAAAAAACAACATTTGCTTTCAAACTCCAGAGATTTTTTAAGAAAGTTGGAGAAAGTCAACCAAAACGAATTTTAATAGAAGGTCAACCTGGATGTGGAAAAACAACATTTGGCCTTAAACTCGTTTATGACTGGGCACAAAAGAAAAGTTACATGAAAAGATTTGATTTGGCATTTTTCATTCCACTAAGACAATTAGCAAATACTGAATTGACAGAAGCTATTGACAATTTCATGCAGAAGATTAACAAAGAAAAGAAATTCAACTCTAATGAAGTAATATCTAAGAAAACAGCAAATATCCTGTTAATACTTGATGGTTTGGATGAGTTGTCAACAGAAGACAGAACACCCATATTGGAAATACTATATAAACAAAAATACACTGATATGACAATAGTTGTTTCAAGCAGAACCGGCACATTCAAACTACAACGTGAAGAGCAGGAAAATTTGTTTAGCTTTTCCCAGAAGAAAGAGTTTTGGGACAAATGTGTGACAGTTTTAGGCCTGAGTAAAGAAAAAAGCCGGGAATTTTTTCTGAAAATATTATCAGAATCTCAAGCGGGTAGTCTCTTACCAAAATTTGACGAAATCCATGAAAACTTTGGAGAAATGTTTTCTTCACCTTTATTTTTGATCATGTTTTCTTATCTAATTTTAGAAGGAAATGATTTGGTGTTTTCAACCAAAACTGAATTGTTAAAAAATTTGTTTAACTACATTGTTAAAAATTGGCTGCAGAAGAACGAAGAACCTGTTGACAAGAACTTTGATTTGTTCACTATCCAAGACACTCTGACTAACGTGCAGGTTACATTTCGAGATTTTGGGGATTTGGCAGTGCAACATCTTGTTGACAAAAATCTCGTGTTTGAATCCAACTGTGTCAATACTGTTGTGATGTATGACATGGGATTCTTAATAAAACACAACAATATTTTTCATTTTAAAACCGAAACTGATTTTGAGGCATTTCATTTAACTATAATTGAATTTGTTGCAGCATTTTCTGCATTTGTTAAAATGAAATTGACAAAGGAAGAATCTGAGAAGAGAAAATTGTTGAGACACTATGTCGATTTGTGTTTCTGCAATGGAAAACCTTCGCTTTATAAACCATCACTTTTCTTTCCATTTCTTGTTGGATTACTTGAAGATGAAACCTGGATTTTATTCTCTGAATTGAAACCTTACTCTTTTTGGTTAGATGATGATAACGACTTCTTTTGTTTGCTGTTGTCAGAACATACAACAGTCAATGTCGATTATGGCAAACTACTACCGGAGATTGGGCCTATCATTCCTTTGTGTATCAGTCAAGTGAATCCAGTTTATCAAAAGTTGTATGCGAATGACTTCTATCAAAAAGTGCTTAAATATGGTTTAGAAATGAAGAAAATTATCAGACTTTATGTGAGCAACGCATGCCACAACAAGATACCTCTGAATGTGGATCTTCCAGAAATTTCTTATTGGATTTACCCCCAACAAATTTGGAAAGAACAAGACTGGATGAAAGAAAAATGCCAGAAATTTGAGTTGCAATTTGAGTCGACCTGTTGCGATCAACTATTTCAACCATACATCCATCTATTTGCTTCAGTTCAAACAGATAAACGACATCTCATTTTGCGTGGATTAGGTTCTTACAAAACTCTTGAACAAGAGTTAACTCGAGGAACTTTACAGGCAATTGAAGAATTTGAAGAATTGTGGTGTAACATCACTCTTCAAGAAGAAGTTACCTGTATTGAACATTTTCTTGCACTATTTCCTGTTAAACGTATAATTATCAAAGCATTTTCTGACAAATTAAACATGAAACAACTAGTCAAGCGAATTGCCGAATCAGAACGTGTAATGATTGCTGAGTTTGACGGAGTCGATGTTAGTTTGGACGAAATCGATTTGGCTGAACTATGTAAAAGTGGTGCAAAAACTTTTTTTACAATTAGGTTTGTGAATTGTAAATTAAAACTGGACAAAACGTTAGTAAATCGTCAGTGCATTACAAACTTATCAACTTTCAATGAACCGGAATTGGAAAATGCTTCAGTCATATGTCAGTTGGAACCAACACTTTTAGAATGTGATTACAAATTGTTCACTGATTTAAGTAAAATGAGTCGACGATGGGTTGGATATGATTCGGTTGAAGTGTTAAGTATCGATATAAGTGAAGACAATACTGACAATTTATTTGAATCGTTTTCTAATTTTAAAAAAGTGAAAGAGTTAACTCTCAGAGGTTACTGTTATTCAAAAGAGACAGATATAGCCAAATGTATTGGCTGTTTGCCTTTAGAAGACTTGATATTAGAAATTAATCGTCGTAATGACGTATTTCATCTCCGTTTTATAGAACGCCTCGTAAATTCCTGGAAGTGCAATAGTGTTAAAAGTCTATGTATTGATAACGTAACGATTGCACCCTACTTTTTGGGTGATGAGTCTATGTTAGTTCTAGATGCATTTTGCTCAACTTTGTCCGTTTTACTTGATGCTCTTGACCAAAATTTTATTAATTGTGTAGTAGTTGAATCTGTTAATTTCCGTTTGTGGTCTGTTGTGGTTGAAAGAAAATTAATTAACTCATCACTTTTCGTTGTTCGACATTCGAACAAATCTGTGCGTCGAAAGTGTGACATTCATTATTTGTTTCAAATTGATAGTGTTTGTAAAAACACGTTCATCAAACGGAAAAGGTGAGAAAGACCCAAGTGGTAATTTTTATAATGTTTGTTTTAATGGTTGTAAAACTTTACAATTTAATAAATTCTTTCTTAAAGCCACATCTTATTCAATACTAGTACACCTTTTCCTCGCGATCCGATGCACTTTCGTCGGCCGGGAGGGTGCGGGCAACGTCCGTACACTTTTTCCCCGCGATCCGATGCACCGTGATCGGCCGACAGGGTACGGGCAACGTCCGTACACCTTTTTCCCGCGATCTGATGCACTCTCGTCGGCCGGGAGGTTAGTACTACTGTATTTAAATTAAATTGTGACAATGACATCGTTAATTATGATTTGCTGCAAGAATGTTATTGAGATGTATAACGTCACAAAATGTAAAATTTATCAATTATCAATTTAGAATTCATGTTGTTTGTGTTATATGAGGGGGATAAAAGAGTTGACGATTTTATTTTAATTGTCATTTTAATGAAATTACAACATTAAGCAACTTTTCAGTATTTAAAGCATTTCAATACACTATTAAAGAAATATTCAATTTGCTCTAACCACTTCCGCAACCTCCCTAACGCAACTCATGAAAAGACCATCATCACCTAGATTGGCCTTATTCACAATGAAACCTGCAAGGGTGAAACTTAATAAGTAAACGCACTAACTTTAAAACACAAACTTACCATATAAACGTAACGACGCATCATTCCCATAAAAGGAAGTAATACGTTTTTCAATGCTTTTTACTGTTGGCGGTGGAACCTGTGAGGCACAAACACCAAGGTTGTGACCTATGAAGTTAAAAAGACCTGCATATAAGGGATTTGCGTTAATGCCATCAACCAATTTCTTATAAGGATCCTTTAATGAAAGTCAAAAGAATTAATTTCTCGCTCTAAAAATTTGTTTTCTAATTCGATACATACGGAAGACAAGAGCTTGTAACATTGTGGAATCGTTTGGAATGGTTCTGGTGTTACCTTGCACAAGTCACTCTAAAAAAAATTAGGGTTTATAAACATTCATCGCGGGGAAAAGGTGTACGGACGTTGTCCGAACCCTCCCGGCCGATCACGGTGCATCGGATCGCGGGGACAAGGTATACGGACGTTTCCCGTACTCTCCCGGCCGATGAGAGTGCATCACATCGCGGGGACAAGGTATACGGACGTTTCCCGTACTCTCCCGGCCGATGAGAGTGCATCACATCGCGGGGAAAAGGTCAAAATTTTTTGCGTAATTGGAATCTTACCTTTCCTGTAAAGAAACCTTCAATACACGGACACAGTTGTTGGATAAGCTAGAAAAATTATTGGTTTACTTTAGTTAGGGAGTTTGCTCAACTTGGTTTACAGAACTTATATTGAAACTAGAATGACTTTCTGAATGAAATATTTACTTCAGGTTGTGCTGGTAATTTAGTTTTGAAAGCTTTGCATAAGTTTGCTGCACCCTCGGACGAAACTTTGCAGTCCAGTGGAGGAAATCTTAGATCAAACTGTGCTTGACCAGATTTAACGAAAAGAGTGAAGATTAGGACAGGTACAAGTTTGTACATTTTTAACACTGGTAGAGCGGACTAAATGTGAATTAATTTTTGCAACTTGTTGGTTCTGAACGGCAGTAAAGAGTTGGTTAATAGATCCTACTATATACAGTAGAACTTGTTTATAACGAACCCGGGATACAACGATCACTGTGATAAACTGCTTTTCTGGTCCCATCCGGTGGTATAGGAAATCTCATGTAAACTACCTCGTTTACTAAGAACTCGGTTACAATGAATTCTTGGTTATAACGCCCCATTTCTCATGCCTTCAGACCAAATTCACTTTGTTATAATGAACTTCCTGTTGACAATTCTGAATATCTAAGGTAAGGGGTGGGGAGAGCTGAGGGTAGGCAATTTTTAAGCAAATCTGGAAGTATGACAGTTATGTGTTGACGGGTACCAGTCCAATTCTATTCTTCTATAAATTGTGACTTATTTTCTTTTTCATTAGATTTTTCAAATTTGGGAAATCTTGGTTATAACGAACTAGTTCGTTATAACCAAGATTTCCCAAATTGGTTGTAATGAAAGAAGGTTGGTTATAATGAACCTCGGATACAACGAGCCATTTTTTCCAGTCCCTTGGAGGTTCGTTGTAACCGAGTTCTACTGTAGTTATTATTTTCTTCCTATTTTCTTCCTATCCGGAGAACGAGTAATGACTTCCTGTCTGTAGAGGAGCGACAGCCAACATGTTTCCCCTATTGTGCATATGTGGAAACTGTCATTTGATCAGTGCCAACCTTTGTCCTGGATTGTTAATTGGTCAAAAGCCTTACAAGTGATTTTTCTAATGTAGTTATTACTGTAATTGTTGAGGTCAATTTTAAAAGTGTAGAAAACTGTTGATTAAGATGTGTTCGTAATCGTCTGCCATATTAGTGATGTCACAGTGGAGTGTCATCTGGTGGTTATCAACAAAAGTAGAACCTGAAATGAAAGCGAAGCAAAAATAGTGTTTTTAGAAAATTTAGGGTCTTAACAATCTGCAATCATGATAGTTTGAAACTACATAAAACAATGGAAGAATTGTTCAACTTCTTTAAACAATATGCAATTGTTGTGAGAAATAACATGATAGAATGCCTGACAAAAATGTTGCTGCTACATATCACCCCAGAAGGGAGTTCACCTACTTGCCCTGAATATGAATAGGTTTCAAGACTTGTTGGCGTAATCTGGTTTCTTATCGCTGTAATGGTTTTGGTACTGCTCAATCGGTATAATCTTTTCAATAAGAAAACAACACAAGAAATTAAGTTTTTTTTTTTTTTAGGAGTCAACAGGAGGCCTAATGTATTGGTTGATAGTTGAAGGAATATTTGATCTTATTGAAGAATTATTCTTATTGCTACTGGACTGTCCTTGTTTAGGGTTTGCGCATATAGAGAGAGTTACACTTCAGTACATTAATATTTTCAACTTTTTCAGATTTGGATTTTAGGTTTGATTTCTGTAGTTTGCTTGGTAGCTAATGTATTTGTTATTGAAGAAAAATGTTGTTAAACATAAGTTTTCTTTTTGAAGATTTATGTTTATTGTTTGGTATTTTCTTATTACCAAGCATTAAGAGACACTCTACTTGATGATGCACGTTATCAAAATGGTCAATATCAATACCATCCTGGAGGTCAACCCTATCCTCTTAATGGTTCAAAATAATGCGAGTCAAGAGCAACAGATTTCAAAATCAAACAAGCTTTTAGATTTAATGGTTGTTAAACGTAGCAATTTAATAAATTATTTCTAAAAGCCACATTTTATTCAATACTAGTTACTATTTTCTTCCTATCTGGAGACGAGTAATGACACGACTTCATGTCTGTAGAGGAGCGACAGCCAACATGTTTCATTATTCTGCATATGTGTAAACTGATCAGTGCCAATGTACTGTTAATTGGTTAAAAGCCTTACAAGTGATTTTTTAATGTAGTTATTACTGTTATTGTTATGAGGTTAATTTGTTGGTAGAAATTTTAAAAAAATAGAAAACTGTTGAACAAGATGTGTTCGTAATCGTCTGCCATATTAGTGATGTCACAGTGGAGTGTCATCTGGTGGTTATCAACAAAAGTAAAACCTGAAATGAAAGCGATATGAAAATAGTGTTCATAAGTTAACAATCTGCAAACATGATAGTTTCAAACTACTTAAAACAATGGAAGAATTGTTCAACCCTTTAAACATTACGCAATTGCTGTGAGAAATTACATGGTAGAATGCCTTTGCTTAAAACATGTTGCTGCTGCATATCACTCAAGGTTGGAGTTTACCTAATCGCCCTTTATCAAATGGTTTAAAAACACTTTTAATTATAAAACCCAACGAGTCTAATTGAAAATTATGTTTGAATAGGTTGAAGGACTTATTAGCATCTTACTGAGCATAGTAATTTCGATATTGCCAGCTGATAAAACATTGGCTTGGATGGAAGATTTTAAGCTTATCGCTGCAGATTTTACTCAAAGATTTGGTACTACACGATTCTATATTTTTCAGTAAAAGTAACATTTTCTACTGATAATAGGCATTTGGCTAATACAACTTAGTTTCATAGTTGCTGCCGCAATCTGTTTTCTTCTCGCTGCAATGCTTTACATTGGTGCTCAATCGGTATAATATTTTCAATAAGAAAACGACACAAGAGATTAAGTTTTCTTTTTTAGGAGTCAACAGGAGTTCTAATGTATTGGTTGATAGTTGAAGGAATAGCTTTTATTCTTAACATTATTAACATGGCACTGTACCTGTTTAAGGTTTCTGCATGTAGAGGAAGTTACACTTCAGAGTACGTTAATATTTTCAACTTTTTCAGAATCCTATTGTAAGTGTGATTAATGTGGTTTATGTGGTACCTGATGTATGTATGTTATTGAAGAAAAATGTTGTTAAACGTAACAAGTTTTCTTTTTGAAGATTTATTTTTATTTTGTGGTATTTTCTTATTACCAAACCTTAAAAGACTCTGAACTTGACGCACGTTATCAAAATCGTCAATATCATCCTAGAGATCAACCCTATCCTACTAATGGTTCAAAATGATGGTGCACTTGAAGGAGCAAGAGATTTCAAAATCAAACGAGCCTTTAGCTGATTTACATGTGAAATTGAACCGTCTGATGGTAGTGGATAAACTAACTAATAAATATAATTAATTTGAGAGCTTTGTAAACAAAGAGTTTGAACTTTTTTCTAATATGCAACCAAAACTCGACTATTGACGTCTTATTTCTCCGCAATATATTTGCCGGCAATGCGGGGACTGCGGCGGCCGATCCCGGGCAAAGAGGGCACCGTCTACATTTAATGGCATTGATTAACTTAGTGTTTTCCTCCATTAAGTGAGTGTGAAATAAGATTCTATAAAAAATAGTCTTAAGTTAATCTGCAATCATGATAAAACTACATAAAACAATGGAAGAACAGTTCAACCTATGTAAACAACCTATGTATTGTTGTAAGAAATTACGTGCTAGAATGCCTGCTGTGCTTAAAACATGTTTCAGCTGCATATCACTCCAGAAGGAAGTTTAACTAATCGCCCTTTATCAAATGGTTTAACAACACCTTTAATTATAAAACCTAAAGTCTAATTCAAAATTGAGTCACACTGACCATTGTAATTTCGCCATTGCCACCTGATAAAACATTGAATTGGATGAAAGATGTTAAGCTTATCTCTGCAGACGTTACGCTAGTATTTGGTACTGTACATATCATCGTTTTAAGTAAATGCAACATTTTCTACTGGTTGATAGGCATTGGGCTAACACAAGTTATTATTTTCTTCCTATCTGGAGATGAGTAATGACACGACTTCCTATCTGTAGAGGTGCGGCAGCAACATGTTTCCCCTATTCTGCATGTGTGTAAACTGTCATTTGATCAGGGCTAACCTTTATCCTGGTTTGTTATTGGTGAAAAGCGTTACCAGTGATTTTTCTAATGTAGTTATTACAGTAATTGTTGAGGTCAATTTTAAAAAAGTAGAAAACTGTTGAATAAGATGTGTTCGTAATCGTCTGCCATATTAGTGATGTCACAGTGGAGTGTCATCTGGTGATTATCAACAAAAGTAAAACCTGAAATGAAAGCGAAGCAAAAATAGTGTTTTTGGGAAATTTAAGGTCTTAACAATCTGCAATCATGATAGTTTCAAACTACATAAAACAATGGAAGAATTGTTCAACCCCTTTAAACAATATGCAATTGTTGTGAGAAATTACATGGTAGAATGCCTGAAATAAATGTTGCTGCTACATATCACTATAGAAGGAAGTTTACCTGCCCTTTATGAAGTGGTTTAGCAACACTTTAATTATAAAACCCAACAAGTCTAATTCAAAATTGATTATGAATATAGTTGGAGGACTTATTTTCTTCACAGTGACCATTGTACTTACGATAATGCCAGCTGAAAACACATCGGATTGTATAAAAGATTTTAGGCTTGTCCCTCCACATTTTTCTCCAAAATTTGGTACTACACGAATACTATCTTTAGGCATTTGGTTATTACAACTTGATTTAATAGTTGTTGGCGCAGTCTGGTTTCTTATCGTTGCAGTGCTTTTCATCGCTGCTCGAACGGTATAATTTTTTCAAAAAGAAAACAACACAAGAAATTAAGTTTTTTTTTTAGGTGTCAACAGAGTCGACAGGAGGCCTAATGTACTGGTTTATAGTTCAAGGAACAATTGATCTTATTGAAGAATTACTTTTATTGCTACTGGAATGTCCTTGTTTAGGGTTTGCGCATATAGAGAGAGTTACACTTCAGTACATTAATATTTTCAACTTTTTCAGATTTGGTTTTTAGGTTTGATTTCCGTAGTTTGCTTGGTACCTAATGTATGTATGTTATTGAAGAAAATAGTTGTTAAACATAAGTTTTCTTTTTGAAGATTTATGTTTATTGTGTGGTATTTTCTTACTGCCTAACATTAAGAGACTCTCAACTTGATGCACGTTACCAAAATCGTCAATATCATTCTAGAGGTCAACCCTTTTCTGTTAATATTCAAAATAATGCGAGCAAGCATGTTGCACTTGAAGGAGCGAGAGATTTCAAAATCAAACGAGCCTTTAGCAGATTGATTATGTACATGTGAAATTGAACCGTCTGATGGTAGTGGATAAAGTAGCTTATAAATATAACCAATTTGAGATTTTTTGAAATAAAGACTGAACTTTTTTCTAATGTGCAACCAAAACTCAACTACTGACGTCTTATTTCTCAGCAATGTCTACATTTAATGGCATTGATTAACTTAGTATTTTCCTCCCATTAAGTGAGTGTGAAATGAGAAGATTCTATAAAAAATAGGGACATAAATGATAAAACTACATATTATAATTTTTTCAATAAGAAAACTACACAAGAACTTAAGTTTTCTTCTTTAGGAATCAACAGGAGTCCTAATGTATTGGTTGATAGTTGAAGGAATATTTATTCTTGTTGATATTATTTTTACTGTACTGTTCTTGTTTAAGGTTTGTACATGTAGAAGGAGTTACACTTCAGTACATCAAATCAAACAAGCCTTTAGATTTAATGGTTGTTAAACGTAACAATTTGGTAAATTTTTTCTAAAAGCCACATTTTATTCAATACTAGTCATTATCTGGAGACGAGTAATGGCCCGACTTCCTGTCGGTAGAGGGCGATAGCAACATGTTTCCCCTATTCTGCATGTGTTTGAACTGTCATTTGACCAGTGCCAACCTTTGTTGTGGACTGTTAATTGGTCAAAAGCCTAATGAGTTATTTTTTAAATTGGTCAATTTTGGTCAAATTGGTCAATTTTGGTCAAATCGGTCAATTTTGGTCAAATCGATCAATTTTGGTCAAATCGGTCAAAATTGGTCAAAATTGGTCAATTTCTTGAAAGAAATTTTTGAAAACGTAAACTGTTGAACCAAATGTGTTCGTAATCGTATGCCATATTAGTGGAGTGCCATCTGGTAGTTATCAATAAAATTAAAACCTGAATTGAAAACGATATAAAAATAGTGTTTTTAGGAAATTTAGAGTCTTACGGAACAGTCAGCAATACTGATATTTTCAAACTACACAAAACAATGGAAGAATTGTTCAACCCCTATAAGCAATATGCAATTGTTGTGAGAAATTACATGGTAGAATGTCTGTGCTTAAAAAATGTTGCTGCTGCATATCACTCCAGATTGGAGTTTACCTAAACGCCTTTTATGAAATGGTTTAACAACACCTTTAATTATAAAACCAAACTAGAAGTCTAATTCAAAATTGAGTATGATTAGGTTAAAGCACTTATTTACTTCACACTGACCATTGTAATTTCGGCATTGCCACCTGATAAAACATTGCATTGGATGAAAGATGTTAAGCTTATCTCTGCAGACGTTACCCCAGTATTTGGTACTGTACTAATTCTATCTTTTCAAGTAAAAGCAACATTTTCTACTGGTTAATAGGCATTGGGCTAACACAAGTTAGTTTAATAGTTGTTGCCGTCATCTATTTTCTTCTCGGTTCAATGCTTTTCATTGGTGCTCGATCGGTATAATCTTTTTAATAAGAAAACGACACGAGAGATTGAGTTTTCTTCTTTAGAAGTCAACAGGAGTCCTAATGTATTGGTTGATATTTGAGGCAATATTTCTTATTTTTGTTATTATTACTACTACAATGTACTTTTTTATGGTTTGTGCATGTAGAAGGAATTGCACTTCATATATTAATTTTTTCAACTTTTTCAGAATTGGATTATAGGTGTGATTTTTGTAGTTGGCTTGGTGTTTGATGTATGTGTGTTATTGAAGTGAAAAGGGTTGTTAATCATAAACAAGTTTTTTTTTTGAAGATTTATCTTTATTTTGTGGGAATTTTTTATTACCAAGCGTTAAAAGATTCTCAATATCATCCTAGAGGTCAACCCTTACCTCTTAAAAGTTCAAAATGATCCGAGCAAAAGCAAGCATATTGTACTTACAGGAGCAAGTGATTTCAAAATCATTGTAATGTCACGTGAAATTGAACCTTTTGACACAATCTTTATAATTTTGTTTTAATGGTGTTGTAAAACATTACAATTTAATAAATTCTTTCTTAATGCCACATTTTATTCAATACTGGTTATTATTTTCTTCCTATTATTTGGACATGGGTAATGATACGACTTCCTCTTGGTAGAGGAGTGACAGCAACATGTTTCCCCTATTCTGTAATGTGTGTAAACTGTCATTTGGTCAAAAGCCTTACAAATGATTTTATAAATGTAGTTGTTACTGTAATAGTTGAAACTTGACCCAAATTGGTCAATTTGTTGGTAGAAAGTTTAAAAAAATTGAAAATTGCTGAACAAGATGTGTTCGTAATCGTCTGCCATATTAGTGATGTCACAGTGGAGTGACATCTGGTGGTTATCAACAAAAGTAAAACCTGAAATGAAAGCGACACAAAAACAGTTTTTAGGAAATTTAGGGT
The DNA here is from genome assembly GCA_034686365.1 of Pachymerium ferrugineum. NCBI lineage: Eukaryota > Metazoa > Arthropoda > Chilopoda > Geophilomorpha > Geophilidae > Pachymerium > Pachymerium ferrugineum. The sequence goes on from JAQGAS010001864.1 coordinate 12,309, forward strand.
CATAAGTTAACAATCTGCAATCATGATAGTTTCAAACCACACAAAACAATGGAAGACGTGTTCAACCCCTTTAAACAATACGCAATTGCTGTGAGAAATTGCATGGTAGAATGCCTGTGCTTAAAAAATGTTGCTGCTGCATAGAACTTCGGATAGGAGTTTACCTAATCTCCCTTTATCAAATGGTTTAACAACACCTTTAACTATAAAACCCAACAAGTCTAATTCAAAATTGTGTATGAATAGGTTGGAGGACTTATTTACACCATACTGACCATTGTAATTTGGACGTTGCCAGCTGATAAAATATTGGATTGGATATATGATGTTAAGCTTATGTCTACAGAATATGGTACTACACGAATACTATCTTTTTCAGAAGAAGTAACATTTCCTGCTGTTAATAGGCATTTGGCCAGTACTTCTTGCTTGTATAGTTGCTGCCGTAATCTGTTTTCTTCTCGCTGCAATGCTTTACATTGGTGCTCAATCGGTATAATATTTTCAATAAGAAAACAACACAAGAAATTAAGTTTTTTTTTTTAGGAGTCAACAGGAGTCCTAATGTATTGGTTGATAGTTGAAGGAATAATTTTTTTTATTCATATTATTAATATTATAGTGTACTTGTTTTCGGTTTGTGCATGTAAAGGAAGTTACAATTCAGAGTTCTTTAATATTTTTAACTATTTCAGAATTGGATTATAAGTTTGATTTATGTGGTTATCGCGGTACCTGATGTGTGTATGTTATTGAAGAAATATGTTGTTAAATATAACAAGTTTTCTTTTTGAAGATTTATCTTTATTGTGTGGTATTTTCTTATTACAAAACTTTAAAAGACTCTCATCGTAGAGCTCAACCCTGACCTCTTAATGGTTCAAAATGATGCACTTGAAGGAGCAAGAAATCAAGCAAGCTTTTAGCTGATTGATTATGTATGGAAACATGAAATTGAACCGTCTGATGGTAGTGGATAAACTAACTTATAAATAAAACCATTTTGAGAGCATTGTAAATAAAGACTTTGAACTTTTTTCTGATATGCAACCAAAACTCGACTATTGGCGTCTTATTTCTCAGCAATATCTACATTTTAATGGCATTGATTAATCTTAGTATTTTCCTCCATTCTGTGTGTGAAATAAGAAGATTCTATACGTGGAAGAATGTGTTACGGATTAAAAAAGAGTTAAAATAGCGGTATCGAACTGGTCGATTTTAATTTCAGCAAATATTTATTTTGGATTGCTATGGATTTTTTATGACGTCACATGGAATCGCGTCACAGGCTCCTGTCCGGTTTGCATTTTGTATGACGTCATCGTCACAGGCTCTTACCCCCGCATGATTGGGATCGGTCTACGGTGAGTGAAATTTAGTTCGATATTTGACGTGTTTTAATATAGGAAAACGGAATATTACATTTTAAAATTAGTTTGTTTTTGCATTTACGGAGAAAGTAGTAATATAAGACGCCAAACTCACCACCCCAGTGAGGAAATGTGGCCGCTTCAAGGTTAATGAAAAAAATCCATAGCTACAAATAGCTCTGCGCAGTCACAACAACAAAAGAGTGAAAAGTCGGTCATTTTTTGCGAGCTAGAAATTGGGTGTGTCCAAGTACCATACGACTACGTAGTGATTATTTCAACCCATCCACAGGTATAATTTTAAGGAAAATGCATTAAGTAATGACAGAGGTAAGTGAGATCAAGGATATTAAATTCGATACGGTTGAATTTCATTAACCTTACCCTCCATTTTCCTTTCAAAAAGTTTAATTTATTATTTAATTGCATTTCCAAATCCTACGGGATAGGAGTTACTCCCGATTTACGTTTAGTTTTGAAGGCTAAATTACGTTTCCGACCTGCAGTAAGTTGAATCGAACATAAAACGTCATGTCCCCTTCAAAACTGAACTGGAAGTGCACTGACAATTGAGTATCCCACAGATTAAAATGACCCAAATTATAAAACATTTTTAACGTATTTTATTTTTCTATTTAGTTTACAAAGACAACGTGTTCATTCTGCACAACAAAAATTGTGGTCTTTACCTCATATCACAAACCTGATTTACTTCTAAGCCTCTAGTTTGACGTCAAATCCAAATCAACTAAAATGAAAAGTAAGAAACGAGACCAAAAATAAAAATAAAAATCAGATTTTTAACTGCGCTCACCCTCAGTTTATATCTATTTACATTAAATAATAATTATTTTTCATGTTTGCAGAACTAGAGGCCAATAC
>JAQGAS010001865.1:0-14561 GCA_034686365.1 Pachymerium ferrugineum
CCCAAATTAACTAAATTCAATGCACTTTGATAATTGTCGTTGACGTATTTTGACTTGCTATAACTACGGCGATGTTCTAGTAATGAATAAGTGCGAATTTGGTTTTCAGAAGGGAAGGACCAAAAAGCAAGTCGTTTTTGCAAATTCTCTGGTATCAAACCAAATCGTTGTTCTATGGTCTCGTACGAAACATTTTCTGCAACTTTCCGGGCACATATTTCAGTTAGTCTTTGTGATGACATAACAGATTTCTTTCGTGGGTATAAGTAATAATGACTTACGATAATATTTGTACAACGTGCGCTAACAGCGTTTCCCGTTGTCTTATCGATTCTGACGCATGTGCACGCCCAACTACGCGAAGACTGGTCAAATTTCGCGGTCTACAAACAGACATCACCCCAAGCGGACTGTTCATCCTTGGTGTCCATTGTGTGTACGAGAAAAGAAGTCTTTTCGCCTGTATTAAAAGTTCGATAAGCAAAATTCATTTATTTAAATCGTTCATCGAAATTTTATTGTGATATGATACCAATTACGTTAACATTAAGTATACGTACGAAAGGCAAGCCAGGCAAGCAAACCAAACATTTGGGTTGTGTTGATTACAAAACAATAATGAATAAAAAAACATACAAGGCACATAACTGACTTGTGAGAATGTTCAATCAACATAATTGAACTTTATAGAATAAATCGGAAATGGAATGTTGATAATACTATAAAATAAACATCTAACACTTATCCCATTTTTAAAGCGTCATCAATCATTCGAATAAGCTTTTTTTTCTGTTTCAGAATAAACATAATATTAGCAATCTATTTTCCAAACGTGGCTTGTCCTTTAGCTAATATTTTGATATCTGAAACATTTCGATATCAGATCTATAATCCGATTGGGAAGTTTTGATTTCCGCAGCCATTTTTAGGCTCAATTTTTCATGTTCCTTATACTAGCACTTCTTATATATCGCCTTTAATGGTTCCCATGCGCAAGACAGTTGACGGATGTTTAAATCCTTCGTTGAATCTTTCTCTCGCAATAAAATGCTCATACGAGCGAAAACAAAAATGTAATAAAGCTATAAACTTTATTTAAACTTTGCATTGTAAAATAATTTCACAGAAATAGACTTGAAACTTTATATTCAGATAAACACCAATACAAGAATGATAACAAATAAAAAAACCTAAAAAAGCAATTTGGTTCTCTTTCGTTAAAATTTGAGGCCCTAAAAAGGACCAATTTTGTTTTTGTATCAATCTTCTACTTGCTACTTGTGTATTTGGTAACAGCTTTAGTGCCTTCAGAGACTGCGTGCTTCGCCAATTCTCCGGGCAAAAGTAAACGAACAGCTGTTTGGATTTCTCGACTGGTGATCGTTGACCGCTTGTTGTAATGTGCTAAACGAGAAGCTTCGGCGGCAATTCTCTCGAAGATGTCATTAACAAAGCTATTCATGATACTCATGGCCTTAGATGAAATACCAGTGTCGGGATGGACTTGTTTTAACACTTTGTAGATGTAGATAGAATAACTTTCCTTCCTACGCTTCTTCTTCTTTTTCTTGTCACCTTTAGTGATGTTCTTTTGGGCCTTGCCCGCTTTCTTGGCAGCTTTTCCGGAAACTTGAGGAGGCATCTTACGATGTGTAACTGACTCAGACGAGAACAGAACTGTAGGCTGCTGGCGTCGCCAACCTTTTATATCGGGAGCATAGGCTACGGGATACTGAGCCGACGTATGAGAGAGCTGCTGCCCTACGATTGGTTGATACAACTCCTGGAAACACTGTTAAGTGTGTGGTGTGGATTTTTATTTAGAATTGCTATTTATGGTTTAGTAGAATAATAAAATTTGAAATAATAAAACTTTATGTCTAGAGTTCGTAAAAAATAAAAATTTATGAAATTCTGATAGATTGCTTACAATCAATTTATTTGGGTTACCGAACGGAAAAATTAATGGTCTGTAAACTTTAATGTGGTATAGACACCATATAAAATCCGAAGGTTTGATGACTTACAAACACTAAACACTCGAGGTTTAGTGTTTAATTTTATAAGTATAGTACATTTAAAATGTTGTAAATTTAATTTATTGCAACCCCAAATGCCGAATGTGTACAATTTTAATTCGTGTCTATTTCAACTTCATTCTAAATAGTATTAAATATATAATTGTCATGACCCGTGTTGTTGAATAAAACAGGCTACGGATTCAGACGATACTTTTTTGACCAATCATACGATTAAGTCAACAACCAATAACAGCTCAGACTTAGAGCCGACGTAAAAGAGATTTTCATCTGCCGTATAAAATGAGAACAGCGGCAAGTTCAGTTTACTTGTTCGTTTTCAACCTATTCGTTGATAAACTAACTCTTATAACAATCTTCGACAAACGCTATGGCTCGTACAAAGCAAACTGCCCGTAAATCCACTGGTGGCAAGGCCCCGAGAAAGCAACTGGCAACCAAAGCTGCACGTAAAAGTGCCCCAGCAACTGGTGGTGTCAAGAAACCCCATCGTTACCGTCCTGGTACAGTCGCTCTTCGAGAAATCCGAAGATACCAGAAGAGTACTGAGTTGCTAATTCGTAAACTGCCCTTCCAACGATTAGTTCGTGAAATTGCTCAAGATTTTAAGACTGATCTTCGTTTCCAATCGTCAGCTGTTATGGCTTTGCAAGAGGCTAGTGAAGCTTATTTGGTCGGTCTCTTTGAAGATACAAACTTGTGCGCTATTCACGCCAAGAGAGTTACAATTATGCCGAAAGATATCCAGTTGGCTCGCCGTATCCGAGGAGAACGTGCTTAAAAACAAGTGAAGCTAAAGAAGAAAAAAAAAAGGTCCTTTTTAGGGCCAAAACTTTTAACGAAAGAGAACCAAATTGTTGTTTTTGTTTATTTTTATTTGAATAAAGCTATTTTTTTTTAAACGTAATTTCTTGTGTTTTACCTTAAAGCAGGATGTGAATAAAGTTTGAAGAAGTATTTCAATTAAAAATTTTCAGTTTGAGTATTCTACAATTTTTTTCGATTCTCTTATACAACCTAATGAAAATAAAACTGGAACTATTCCTCTTATATTAAAATATCAGGCTCGTATGAATGCAAACCACAATTCCGCTAAAGCTTGTAAACAAACTTACAAACTGGAAGAAACAATAAATTTGGTACTTTTTCAGGCTATTTACATGTAACCTATTTATTATTATAAAATTAGGAATTCATAATTAAACGGCGAAAACTAAAATTCTGTACTTTTGTACTCTGATAACAGTAGAAACTGAAAGACAACACTTGAACGAACGAATAATATGTATACATAGTCGTCCAAGACGAATATGTACTACTATTAAACATAAAGAAATAATACCTTTTATAAACTCCTTCTTTTGTAATACTTTTTGAGGTTCCCGAACGGGGAAAAGCAGGTTATAAATGGAATATAAAATTTTCATTCCTATTCATATTAAAAGGAGTCGCAACAGTTTAATCTTGGACGAATACGTGAGTATTCAATTCATCCAAGGGCTAATTTGTTTAAAATATTGAAATTATGTTAAAAACAAATTTCTAGATTTTTTGTTTGCACTTGGCACATTAAGTAATTTATTTATTCTTTTTTCCCATATTGTAACTTTTACGTTTAATAATTTAATAGAAGATTGACTACTGCAATTGCGAATATTATCAATCGATTTTTTTTTTTAAATACATCTGTTACCCATCGGATTTTTCATATGCCGTTTCCCCATCAGCGAAATTTAACATTTCTCACCTATGTCGAATTTTTAAATATAAAAAAGTTAAATACCTCTATTTCTCAGCTAAAACTGAAAACTTATTTCACACGATATAAGATAAAAAGTAAATATCACAATTTACTAATTAGTAGACTTCCAATCCAATTTGAAAATACGAACCGTTAAAACCAAACTGAAGTTGTCGTCCAAGACTGCGATTGGCTGAAATTCCAAGCTCTCTCCGGCGTCGTCTCCTGATCGTATCCTGGGTATCCAAACCATGCTATATAAGCCAAGCTCCCTTCATTCACTTTACTTTGCTTTCTCGTAAAGCGTTTTCTATCGTTTTCTAACGTTTTTTAAATCAAACGAGCTGAATATGTCTGGTCGTGGTAAAGGAGGAAAAGTTAAAGCTAAGAGTAAGACCCGATCAAGCCGAGCAGGTCTTCAATTTCCCGTTGGTCGTATCCACCGTCTGCTACGCAAGGGTAATTATGCCGAGCGTGTTGGTGCCGGTGCTCCGGTGTACTTGGCTGCCGTAATGGAGTATTTGGGCGCTGAAGTTCTTGAGTTAGCCGGTAATGCTGCACGTGACAACAAGAAGACAAGAATTATTCCAAGACATCTCCAATTGGCTATCCGAAATGACGAAGAATTGAACAAGCTGTTATCGGGTGTCACCATTGCTCAAGGTGGTGTTCTGCCTAACATTCAAGCCGTTTTGTTGCCAAAGAAGACTGAGAAGAAGTAATTCATTGAAGACTTGAGCTTGAGGGAGAAAAAAAATGGTCCTTTTCAGGACCTCAAATCTTAAAGAAAGAGTTGCTTTTAATCTGCTGTTATTTATCTCTTTGTTTTAATAAAATTCTGATTTTTCTAAAATTATAAGTTTCATTATTCCTAATTAAAGTATGATAATTAAAAGATTACAAGTTCTTATCATCATAATTAAAATAAGTTAATAATAAATAAGGTTCAGTTTCGAAGTATTAAAACTTATGATGTGTAAAATAAAATTACCGAATAGCTTAGTGTGTTTTAATTTGCGATGGTTGACGTGACGACAAAATGATAGGATGGCGTATCAATTAATTTGGCATATTTCAGGTACTGACTGTACCATGAATCTAAAAACTTAAATTTTGTTATAGGCGGATTCATCTCAGTACGTATGTATGTGCATGGCAATAAGTGGATCATAGCGGCATGCAAGCAACCAATCTCTGACAGATGCGGGTGTAATCAAACCGTATACAAGCATGCCATCGACATTTCACCTATAAATGACTTAACTTCCTATTTGAGTACAAGGTGGCAACAGCGATCGTTCCATTTCGTCATCGCCATTCTCTTTATAACTGAATTTTTTAACTTCTATCACCCATTTCATTCAGTATGTAGTAAAGCTGTCTAGCTCGAAATTAAAAAAAATATATTGAAATCTTACAATTTCCATATTAATTTAAGCACTGAGCACACAGAATTTTACACTGACATTATAAAATCTTTTTAGGCATGAAAAATTGTTCAAATTATGCTGTTTCACTATGTAATTAAATAGACTTTTACTTAGTTGTTTTCATGTATTTATTATAATATGAATGTGGTTATTCCCATGTAGACTAAATCGTGAAGAGTCTGTACGAAAATGTTGGATTGGTCATCAGATTAGGAAGAGTAGCTTAGCTATAACACGACCTCACACACTTCGGTCAGACAACCAAATTCGAACTAAGATAGAACCTAATTTCTGCCTCAAAGAAGATGATTTGAAAACTTGGTACCTAGACAGAAATTTTAATAAAAGAAAGTAAAACGGAAATCTTCTCTTTTCTAACATCCCACAACTCACGATGCCCTAATTATTTTGTGGAAAAACATATCCTTTCTACTATGTAAAAATAATAATCACAAGTTTTTATTTTATAAAAAAGTTAATTTTATTAAAACACAACTTTATGACATTAGCCAAAATAAAAATTATAAACACAAAATACACGAACACTAAAAAACAACAACTTGGTTCTCTTTCGTTAATGTTTGTGGCCCTGAAAAGGGCCTTTTTGTCTTCTAAAGATCTTGAAACTTCCTAACCGCCAAAGCCGTACAAAGTACGTCCTTGTCTCTTCAACGCGTAGACTACATCCATAGCTGTTACAGTCTTGCGTTTGGCGTGTTCCGTATAGGTAACGGCATCACGGATAACATTTTCAAGAAAAACCTTCAACACACCGCGAGTTTCTTCGTAAATAAGGCCGGATATACGTTTCACACCGCCACGACGAGCGAGACGACGAATAGCGGGCTTGGTAATACCTTGGATGTTATCGCGAAGAACTTTGCGATGACGTTTGGCGCCTCCTTTTCCTAATCCCTTTCCTCCTTTACCACGACCAGACATTTTACAACGATATTCGAGTGCTAACGAAGCGACGGTTACTCTACGAGAGAAGGCAACTGCAACTGATAGCTTCTGCTTTAAAGCGCGGCTATTTGTAGAGCCGGGCGAGCCGACTGCGGAGAGAGCTCAATATGCGCAGTGGTGTATTGCGCATAATATTGATGAGTCATTGTGTCGCTTTATCCAACAAATTTTGTAGCTTTTGTCCACGTTGATGCACGAACAAATAGTAACAGTGTAATGTAAATAGTTTTATTTCTGGGTTAGATTAATTAAAATTAATTCTATGTATATGTTCGCTGAGCCCTAATGGTAGAGAACAACTGGAGATTAAGTTCCATTCCGTTCACGATTACACAAATATTCAGTTTATGTTATTGTTTAGTTATAATGTAAGCAAGGATGTATATGACATCCTCATATACATCCTTGATTTAAGTTTGAAATGAAGGTTTTATTATGTAAAAACTCATACATAGCCAATCTTTTAATTTTATTTAGTTTATTTATTAGTAGTGCACAGAAAAACCAGGACTATTAAATGTGTGCACGATCGATAAGACCTCAAAATAAAAAAATTATAATTTTAAATATATCAAAATACAAAATATGCTAAAACTCATTTGTGCACACATCCGGGTACCGAGCAGCTGAAGCTCCCTTTTCCGTCCGCGCTTAAGCCCAATATATAAGGTTCACCCGCGCAAAGTTTGACTATTTTCTCACGTCCTGCTGAGAAAAAAAACGCGTATTTTCATGGCCGAGGAAGCTGAATCGCCAAAGATGAATTCGTCATCCGCATCGTCCGGTACGCCTAAAGGAAAACCTAAGGCGAAACCCAAGAAAGCTCGCGCTGCTCCGAACCACCCTAAGGTATCAGAAATGGTTAATTCATCCATCACCAACCTAAAAGAGCGTGGAGGATCGAGTGTACAGGCTATCAAGAAGCACATCGCAGGTCATTACAAAGTTGATGTCGAGAAACTTGCACCTTTCATTAAGAAGTATTTGAAACAAGCTGTTGCCAACGGAACATTGGTGCAAACTAAAGGTAAAGGTGCAAGTGGTTCGTTCAAGTTGAGCGGTTCGAGCAAAGAGAAAAAGCCTGCTGCGCCTAAAAAACCCAAAATCAAACCGGCAGCTGTAACCGTAAAGGCGAAGAAACCTAAGGCAACTTCGCCAACGAAAAAGACTGCTGCTAAGAAGGAGGCGAAACCGAAAAAGATAGCTGAAAAGAAAAAATCTCCTGCCAAGTCGAAACCTGCCAAAAAGCCAGTTGAAAAGAAATCTCCAGCTAAAGCTAAGAAAGTGAAATCTCCCAAGAAAGAAAAGAAAGCAAAAAGCCCTAAAAAGCCCAAGACTATTAAACCGAAAACGGTGAAGAAAACTATGAAGAAATAAGTTTTTAAGCTGATTAGAAGATAAAACACAAGGTCCTTTTCAGGGCCTAAAATTTTAACGAAAGAGTCCTGAATTTGTTGTTTTTTTATGTTTCTATTTTTATAAATTAAACTGTTTTACTAAACTAAAAATTTTAACTTTTGGGCTGTTGGTCTAATAAATCTGAATGTTTTGTTGAAGTAATCAGCGCTGCACGCTGCGGCCCTCTAGTAACAAAATTGCGTACTTATAGAAAACCGGTGAGGTAACACTAGTGTAATGCAAGGCAAGTACCTTCGAGCGTGCGCCATGCTTGACTTACATCCTCGTGCGGATATGAATGGTTTTTCTACTCTAACTTAAAATAGTTTTAAAACATAAGTTCCAAATGTGTGGACACATCTATGAACCACCGTCTATTAATTTATGCAACTAGAAATAGGTGTTATAAAATAATGCGTTAATTAAATTACACAACATTTTATACACGACACAGTGGTAACCTTGAATTGATGAAGCCAGGTATAAAGGGTCATTTTATACGAATCACTCTTTTGGTCTTTAAATATTTCTACCTGTAGGGAAAAAGAATCCATGATCACAACATAGACGCGAATTAGAAAGGGCAGGAAATTGACGTCAGAACATTCCCTCGGGTTCCCATTTGTATTAGAGGTTGTTTTCAGGTAAGCAAATAAAACTGAAATCTTTCTATATCTAGTTCAATAATATTAATTACGGTGTTGGTGAATTTTAGGAATTATAAATGATGCTAGCTAAAGCCCTCTTCGTCTATTTGTGCGTTATAACTACTGTCAAATGCGAGTTAAATATAACATCATTTTTCAGCGAAAGCAAAGCTTTTAAAGACAACATCATTCAAGGTATGACACAAGTCCACGAACTTATGTTTGACCTCATCGACATCGGCTTACAAGAAAACCCAAAAGCTTATGAATTATTAAAGGTGCCATTAGAATACATGAGAGAAGGCGTCATATCAAATTCCGTACAAATGAATACACTTTACGTTGACGGATCTCTCTGGGGAGGGAAAACTGCAGCTGAATATGGTGAAGCCATATGGTCACAATACGGAAAAGATTTTCTAAATGGAAATTTTGACCATGATGTCGCTCATCGAAAAATTATGTCAATATTTGAAGATATTGAAGATTTTGTTGCTGTAAATGGGCTTGGTTTAAAAGCAGAATCAAGGATCAATAAATCATAAAAACCATTTATTAAAAATGGAATAAATACAAAGTTTTATTAAGCATGAAGTGGTTTCCATTCATTTTGCTTCTTAAATAGTAACTTTCGTCGCTGTACCGAGTCTGCATATGCATCCTTATTAAAGTTGTGTATTCCGGTTAAAAGGTAACCTTCAGTAGCGCTATCTTTAAACCCATAACCATTCCATATTGCTACATCTTCACTATCGGAAACTTTAATGTCAGTGATGCAGTCGTTTGCGCAGCTTGAAGATCCGTTAAGAGTTGCTTTCAAGTTCTGAATAATTACTGCATGTTGTTTTATTATTTCGTGTTGTGATGCCAATTCGACTTTGACTGTCTCTTTGTAGGCTGTTGCTTCTTTGATGAATAATTTATATTCGCTGATTTCTGATTGAAGATGGGTAACGGTGGTTTGTAGAGCACTTACAGTAACTTCACTCTTATGGTAACTTTCACTTAACTCCAATTTAAGTTTCTCTATTGTTTGAGTCAGGTGCTTGATGTGTACTTTTACTTCCATCGATACCCATTTTTGAAGACTTTCTACCGTTTTATGAAGCATAAATTCAGTGCCTTCACTTTCGGGAACACAAAATTCATCTGAATCTGCTTTTTTTAAAATGTTGATTAATTGACTGTAAAACCCAAATGCAAAAAGTCTACTTACCAGCCTTTGTAAGAGCTGATACTATGAAAAGCGTTACAACAGCAATTAATTTTTGGTTCATGGCGAATAACATAACTGCTAGCAATTATGTAGCCCATTGGGTTTTTATATGTTTAAATTGCAATCGTAATCAAAAATTAGATAAGCTATCAAATCTTCAGTTTCTTAAGCAGGATTTCCCAAGTGATTTTTAACAGTTACTTCTTATCGAGAATTATCATTTAGATAAACTAGTTGGGTTTTGCCCACTTCGCACAACTCTTAACTTAATTACGTATTGAGTGGTCGTTTAAACACTTAGCCTTTATACCTTGTTATCAATTGTTTAACATTGGATTATGAAATGTGTCTACACAAAAATTAAATTTTCCTGTGTGCGTGAAAGGTTTAAAACTTAGTTCATTTTAGCTATTTAAAAATTAAAATTAGCTATGTTTGAACTCAAACGTTGGTTAAGCAGTCACTACATTTTTTGTTCAATAAGTTATATTGTAATGTATATTAGCATGTGAACAAGTTCACTTCGGATGTTTGTGAATTGAAAGGAAATTCATAGAATTTTTGTACACTTCATATTTTTAAAAAAGATTGCACAAAGAGTAAAATATTACTCTTGCAACAGCAACCCGAGAAGTTCCTGAAACATTTGCAGGTAAATTTTAAGAATAAGCCAACTGCAAATAATAAGTTACAGTTAGTTTACTACTTACAATCAAATTACATTTTAGAAACTTCAAAACAAATCATCATGAAAACTGCAATTTTGCTCGTAATCTTCGGTGTATTTTTGGCTTCCCAACCTGCAGAATCAAACCTCCACCTTTTACTTGGGAAAAAGAACCTCAAAGAATCCATCTTAGACGGAATGGCAATGTTCCAGAATTTGATGTTTGACATTGTTGAAGATGGTTTACAAAAAAACCCAAAGGCATACGAAATGTTAAAGGAGCCAGTAAAAGAAATTAGACAGAATATAATGGATAACTTGAGAGCCATGCACGCTTTTGCCCTTGATGCTGCTTTCTGGTCTGCAAAGAATAGTGCTGAGTATGCACAAGTATTTTGGGCAGAAAATGGCAAAAATATATTAAGTGGAAATTTCAATCATGAGGAAGCACACAAACAAATCATGAAGGCTCTTCAAGATGCTGAAGAATTTTTTGCTGTAAATGGTCTTGGTTTGAAACCTAAACCAAAAGCAGATAATGTTGCCAACAAGCTAGAATAAGCTGTACTTTCACGTTTAATAAATGATTTGGATTTCAATGCCCACTTAAAACATTTTATTTTCTTAAACAAAATATGCAGCAGTAAAAATTTACTTCTCACTTTTGAATTAATCAACTGCAGTAACAACAGGAAGTTGACGTCACAACGGATTCACCACTGACAGGATGTTATATGCCTTTTTCCATCAACATTCCATGCAAAAAATTATAATGAAAAAAAGCTTCTTCATCCGCACATGCAACACAACCCAGCGAAGCATTTAAGGTTAGTAACTGAATATTATTCCAGTTAATCCCACAGTCATTCCATATTTTATTTCTTATATTCTGCAGCAAAATTTTGATGAGGGCTGAAATTCTGTTATTTCTCTCGGGAATATTCCTCCCTGCGCAATCTGATTCTGATGTCTTGACAGATGTTGGCGGTAAATATTTGAAGGAATCTATTCTCCATGGTGTGGAAAAAGTGCAGAATGCTTTGTTCAACGTTGTTGACGATGGTTTGAAGAAAAGTCCACTGGCTTATAAGATACTTAACAAGCCGCTTCACGAATTGAAAAGCAACGTCATGTCAAACATGCGAGACATGCATTCCTTTGGAGATTTTGCTGTCTGGTCGCTGAAGCATTTTGCTGATTACATCACTGATTTTTGGATGAAACATAGTAAAGAAATTGTTAATGGAAAATTTTCCAATGACCAAATTGTTAAAGCTATTTTACAAGCTTTGCATGACGCCGAAGAGTTTATTGTAAAGAATTATTTTGGTTATGATCCAAAGTCTCAACCCGAATAAAATGAATACCTAATAAATTTGTTTCACTATACATAAAAAATATAGGTGAATATAGTAATTCTGTGAGCATTTCAAAAGCTCTGCATGCTTAATAAAGCTCTAAAAGTCTGAAGACTGATCAGTGAAATGGAAATTTCAAAACACGGAAGTCGATTCTCAGTTGCGTGTGAAAGCAACGTAAAAAAATCGAGGCCTAACTCGAGCACTCGCTATTGCCACCCTATTTTCATTAACTACCAAACTTTACCCCTTTAAAGAAAAGACCAAAGTTTACACTTACCTTAATTTTTCGTGGGCTCATTTCCGTAAAGCGTGACCAAAATGATAGAAAACCGTTGTAAATCGTCTTACGTCTTGACGCCATCTTGAAGTAACTAGACACGCGCTGTGACGTCGAGAAGTTCCGGAGTGAGAGAGAGTGAGTCTAATTCTGGTCAAAAATTAATTATTAAATGAATGGGTACATTACAACCATTTTTTTAAAAATTTGCGGAAAATGTAAATTCAATCTTATATTTAAATATTCTTAACGCAATACAGACAATTTACAGAATTTTTGAATCCATATGAATTGCAATCATAGGATCGTCCCAAGTATTATCAATATTCAAGTCCACTTTGCGATCGTCTTTTACTTTAACAATTCTTCCAGTACAACTACCATCAACTTTATTTCCAGAAATAATATCGCAATATTCTCCAGGTGGCATTCCTGTTTGTATCGTTGCAGTCAAATGAAAATCTTCATTATTTATGGCAATAAATGCGCGATCAGCCCTAGAAAAAGCAATCTGATGAGTATGCGCTGACCACCAATCATTTACTCCAGCATTTCCAGCCGTTTTCCCAAATCGAATCATATTATAAATTTGTCTCCAACGATGTTCGCAGACCCAACCATTTGAACAAGTTAAATCAGGATTAATTTGCACATTTAATATATTAAAATTACTATCACTAGGCGGCCCTTTCCAATCTTCATGGCTGTCAAAAGCAATGGAGCTCATAACTCTCGGCACTCCGTAGGGCCACGCCAACATAAAAGCTGAAGCCATTTTATAAAGTCTTGAATTTTTATGGGTTAGAATACCGTCGTGGTGCCCACGCTGATTGTCATGGTTGTCAATAAAAACAAGCGCATCTTCACTCTTCATCATCGCCCATCCTTCTCCAAAATTTTGTAACCATTTTAAACCATCTTGCCGGAGAAACACTTTCCCAAGATTGCGACCATATTTAAATTCCGTAACTCGTCCAATAGTAGTGTAATCACCAGCAGAAATTGACTCGCCACCAAAATCAATTACCTCCTGGAAAATAAAGGGTTTTGCTCCCTCTGGAAACCATGTAGCATTTAAATTATGTAATTGATCGTAAATCTGCGCTAACTCATATGGGTACACATGTTTTGCAGCATCAACTCGGAAACCCGCAACTCCTATGTCTATAAGATGGTTTAGAAATTCTGACAATTTTCCTCGCACATATTCTTTGCTTTGATCCAAATCTTTCAGACCAACCAAACGGCAATTTCGAACCTAAGAAAAATGCAATTTTCATTTCTTTTAAACTTTGCTTTAAAATGAAAAATTATACTTGATGACCGTCAGCAAAATTTTCGATATTACAACTACTTGAACCGCATTTGTCACAAGAGTTGAAATCAAAGTGACTGTAGGGCACCCCTGAAAATTCCAACTTTTCTGAGTCAAAATAACTTCCAGCCGTTCCATTGCCTTGCCCTAAACCACCAGTCATATGGTTTATAATAATGTCCACGTAAATTCTGGAAAAAAAAATTAGATTTAATTTTGGAACGCTTGATATAATATGTTGTAGATACCTTACACCAACGTTGTTACATCTTTCAACCATATCCCGAAATTGTTCTTCATTGCCACTGCGGGTTACCAATTTGTAGCTGACTGGTTGATACCTTTCGTACCAGGGTCTCCAGACTTTATTATCAAAAGGTGCAGGTGCCAAAATTGCGTGTTCATTTGCAGGAGATGTCTAAGAAATAGTTTTTGTAATATGTTTACTCTAGTTAAGACATAAGAAGCTTACCTGCACACCTCCGAATCCCATTGGTCCTAAAAACCTTTCACATTCATCTGCAATGTCATCCCATCTCCATTCAAACAAATGAACTATTGCCTTTCGTCCATCGTTCATATACGGATTCTTATTGGCATTGCAGTTATTAGAAAAGGCGAAAATTAAAGCAGAAAGGAACGAAAATTTTCGTGTTAATGTCATGATATGATTATAAGTGAAATTCCTATATCAATGATTTCTCTTAATAACTCATGTCGAATTCGTTTATCTGTGTTACTGTAGCAATAATCTGGCAGCTGATATTAAGTAAACCTGATCAAGTCATATAAATTACCAATATTTTCCTTGAAAATATGGTCAAAGTATTTTAATATTTGATAACAGTCTATACATGATTTTAACCAAGTCTTGTCAGACGTAGTGAAAAAGTATAAGTGTAATTATTATTAGTAATTTAATAATAGTTACACATACGTTTTTTCATTAAAAAGTTTTTTTTTGTCACTACTTTAAATTTTTATTGTTTAGCTGCTGCTTTGCTATAATTTAACTTACTCAAAAAGGCCAATTTCAAGTTTTTTTTCCCTGAGAAAAATTAATCCACACACCTAATTTATACAAAAATATAATTTAATACACTCATTACGTAATAATACAATTCGTAATTATAAATAATATGTACAATGTTAACAACTGACTTCAATAACTATGACCAGATGAATGGTGAATAACTGGTACCCACATGATCGTAGGTTCGTGCTTCATCTTCTTAACATAGTGAGTTTCTTTGATAATGAATGCTTTCAGTTCAGGCTTGCCATTATCTTTTTTATATCCACCTCCGTAACCCTCTTTTTTATAACCACCTCCATATTCTTCTTTTTTATATCCACCTCCATATCCTCCCTTTTTATAACCACCTCCATATTTATCCATTTCATATCCACCTCCGTAGCCTTCTTTCTTGTACCCACCTCCATATTCTTCTTTTTTATATCCACCTCCATATCCTCCCTTTTTATAACCACCTCCATATTTATC
>JAQGAS010001866.1:0-14533 GCA_034686365.1 Pachymerium ferrugineum
CACAAAAGAGAGCTTTATTAACTACAATAAAAATCCTAATTGGATTTGGCAGCAGAAAAGAATTCTTTGCTGACTTTTTCTTGCTTGTTCATTGAGTGAACATTAGTTCAAACTTAATCTCTTAAAGTTAGTTTGTTTGAGTCTCCAACATTTGTTTGCCATTTTTTACTGGCAAGATTTACTTTCACAGATTTGTTGGCTAAGGCCAACTAAACTTTCATCATCAATTGCACAACAAACACTTCAGCTTTGGCAATAAAAGAAGAAAAACCCTTACAATTTTTCTCATTTCCTACTGAACTCCCAAATTGGTTTCAGAGTTCTGTGAAATGGAAACAACGCCCTCTGATTTTTCTGCCAATCAAAAACCTCAGTGGAACTGAGAAGTTTACTTTCTCGAGTTCTATTAAGTCAGCTTAAGTTTCTCTCCTCTTTTCTTTCATGTTTATCTCCTCAATTTCTCATCATCAAGTCTTCACTTGTTCGTCATCCTTTAATCCCATTCACGCCTCTTGTCCCTTCACACTCTCAATTCACCAACTGAAACCCGAGTTTGGTAAATTCCCAAGGTGTTGTGCTTCAATTGCTCATAGCTAATTCAGTTCTTTTCAAAGGCTTAGTTTGTTATAGCAGTGGTAAACCTAGTAGCTAAATCGATTGGTTGCAATGACGAGTTCGAATGCTCAGTTGAGTAATGAACAGGGCCAAGTCGTTTTCTTCAATCCGCCTAATGAAGCCTTTTCTTTCTCTTTTGCTTTGATTTACCCTGCTGAGCTTCTCCTATTTTACGTGGACTCGTTGAATCTAATTTTCAGGAACATCGATTTGTGGGAGGAATATTCTGGCAACGTACATTTCTTGCTCAATTGCGCGTTCGCATAATAATAAAAAATAAATAACTGAATAGTAAAATTTTAAATTCGCAAAATTGTTATTTTGCGGCAAAGTTCTCATATAAAATTGAGAAGTTTTCTAAGTGTCTAAAGTTGTTGCACCCGGATTTGCTTTCAGTTTTGTAATAAAATTTTCCTTTTTGACTGATGTAATCGCAGGTTTTCATCTTTTCTTTCTGTTCCTTTCACCAGGTTGATAATATTACAAAATATCTTGTCTAGTGGAAGAAATGCCACTCAGAAATTGCCTATGAAAGTTGGCTAAATATTGAATTTTGTCGACAGCTTGATGCGTTTCTGATGCTTGCAGAGGAAAGTTCTGCCATCTGTATCGCTTCCACTTTTATTGCCTCTGTCTGCATCAGTTGGCCGTGTGACAGAGGAAGTATTATCGCTGTCCAAAGATTCGTTCAAGGGAGATGACCATCACACCTTTCAATCTTCCTAACCAAAAATTTTCAAATCTGATAACAAACTTTGTTTTGAAAGCATTTGAATTAATTAGAATGTAAAAGATGATATCCAAGAACAAATAAAAAATAATTTTTGTCGTAACTGGACTTTTTATAGCGATAATAAAATCTTAGTTGCTGTTTACTACCTCTTAATTGTATCATCGTTATGATGTAATTATTTTTCCATGAAAAATATTTTTTTCTTTTCAACAAATATTTTCTCATTTGTCTCTAAAAAGTCATTGATTAATTGACAGTCTCTGCAAACGGATGGTCAACGTTCTCTAAATGGGTTAATATTTACTAGCACGTAAGACAACTCATCACATAAACTTTACTAACACCAAGATTAAATACTAGTTCTTCAGTTTCCCACCACGCGGCGCCTTTGGCATTATTCCGCCATACTTTTTTTTTAGTCCTCACATTACTGTGAAATGAATAATTTGAGAATCTGCGGTAAGACTGCTTTTGAAAATTAATTTAAGGTCAATTTTGACTTCAATAAATTCATTATAATTCATAGCATCTGTCATTTTGCGAACGACTGTCCCCACATTACCAACTCGATGTCTTCCATCGCTGGTCACGTTGTTTCACACATCATCAACAAATCACAAATTTAATAAATTAACTGGAGAAGTCGCTGTACCCACAGGGTGGACGAAAAAGAATGATATTATCTATCCACCAACTGAGATTGGTCAAGAAAAACGACCAGCTGTAAGATTGTATAAGTATGAAATTGAAGTACTTTAAAAATAAATTTTCACTTTTATATTTCAGTGGGTTTGTCACATGAGAGCACAAATACGGTACAGTGCAAAGAAGATGTATTACGTAGCAATATTGGTTCGTATAATTTACTACCTAACTACTAATTAGTATAAAAATTGGCTACTTACAGGTTCGTGGTTTGAGCATTGATGAAGCATTCAAACAGTTGTCTTTCTTGCCTGATAAAGGAGCTGCAATTGCAAAAGAGGTCATTAATGCATTAATATTTAAATTTATACAACGACGCTTTAATCTATTTTGTACAGGTACTAGAAGAAGCTCAGGAGTTAGCTGTGAAAGAACACAATGTTGAATATAAATCTAATTTATGGATAGGTATAAATATTTTTATTCGAATCAAACAAATTGTAAATCATAATTTTCTCACTTTAAATTTCAGCTGATTCATTCGTTGGTAAAGGTCATATCATCAAAGGTTTAAGGCGCCATGCTCGTGCTCGTTGGGGAGAAATTCGCTATAAATACTGCCATTATTTTGTCCGGCTTGAAGAGGGGCCACCACCTAAACATTATTACCGAAATCCGGAAAAAACAGGACACGAAAAATTAGAAGATTGGCTTAATAGTAGACGTGACAGAGACTTAATGAATACTCCATAATATTCATTGGTTTTTTATTGTACAGAACAAAATGTAAACCTAATCTAAGCAAATATAACTTTCCTAACTTGATAGTATTTTTTTTTAACTAACAATACAATCAATATCACCATCTTTTGGTAAATTTTCTAAACAATTTGCAGCAGACCGCATCAAATAACTCATAGTACCATAGGAACCGCTTGGAGCACTATCGTAGAAATGAATGCAAATTCCTGCAGGGCCATTACACGGATCTTTCCCCGCGGTTGGTGGCGTGCAACATAAGGTTGCATCACCATTTTCTTCTTGCTGCAATTAAAAATTAATTGAATTAAATGAACAACTGGACTGAACATTCATACCTGATCTGTGAGAAAGAGTTGATTGGCAACGTGTACGAGATTTTCAACTTCTATTATATTTGGTAAAAATGGAAAAGCATCATGATCAACTATTACAGTCAATATAATTAATGCTTCGACCACAAGTTGGCGGTATTCTGGTTGCGGAATTGCATTAAGAACAGTTTCCACTTGAAGAGCAAACTTTAATTCTCCTGGTGTCATCTAAAATTCACAATACATTTTTCATTTTTGAATTAAAAGTTTAATAATTCTATACTTCTTGAGTTAAGGTGTGGGGGATCACCTTCCCTGCGATAGATAACCCCTTACACTGAAAAATAAAATTGTAATATAATTTTTTTAAAATTGACTATAATATCTACCCTTTCTAATAATGACCATATTTTAGGATAAAATTTATTTGGCACTCTGTTCAAGGAACCGTCTAATTTCCTTCTACGGATCCAATTTCCCTGTTTCTCAAAATCTGTATCAATGGAAAGTATGCTTTCTCTTATATGACTGCCACTGAATTCCAGATGACTCTTCTACAATACAATTTCTATATTACATTCATTATCATAATGAACATAAGCGATTTAAGCAAATGTCTAAAGCAAAGCAAAGGATGGGTATTTCAAAAACGGAATGCAAGCCCTAAATTTAAGCGAGCACATATCAAAAACTCACCCTACTACGAGATGACTTATGAGATATTGCTGGTAAAGTACCACTGCGAGCTTAAAAAAAAAAACGCGTAATTTGTGAGATGATTGGAATTTTGAAATAAACCCTCATTTGTTTCGATTTTAGAACCAATGATAACACATATATCTAAATGACCTTTCTTAAATAACTCATTTGTCTTGTCATTTCCCCAGCTATCGGGAATCTTGGCCCAACACTAATTGTGGACTCTGGCACAATTGATTGTTTTAACACAGACATTTTAAGAGTCAATGCTTTCAAAGGGAGAAAAGTGAACGAAACAATTTTAAGATTAAGAAGGTAACAATGGGATATAAAGTTGTAATATACCACTATGGCCACCAAATTCTTTGCCACTAAGAATATGATGAAGTAAATTCTTCATTTCAAACGGACTCAAATTGAGAAGATGCTCCGAAGCTTCTGAAGCTGTAAACAATGCAAAAAATGAGAGATAGCTAAAATTTACATTCGGATTAATGTTTACAAATTACTGACTTTGAAAATCCGAATTTCCTTGTTAAGGTGGAAATATTAGTCGATAAGTTAATTCGTTATTATAATTATTCATGTAAAAAATTTACCTGGACAATTAATAACTCGAGTCAATTCCGAAGCCATCACTTGAATGATGAGACCAACTCTTAATCTAAGCATTTCTAAAAATAGATGTGGTTCTGTTCTTATAAACATGGCTAAATATACGATTAACTCCTATTAAAATGTAAAAATTCTTAAATAAAAAAAACCTTTTGTAATGTAACGAGAATAGACAATTTACTTGGGTCAACATGGCAGTACTTTCATCATCACCATATACTTGATGAATTAAATATTGAAGTTCAATCGAGGGCAAAGGTTGAGTAATAGTTCTCTCATTGTATGGAGGAATTCCAACAGTCACTTGTTTCTGTCTGACTAATAAATCAGTAACTGCCTAAAATAATAAAAAAATATTTAAAGATTATTAAAATTATGATAATTAGTCTGTACTTTTGCCAAATCTTCGACTCTCTTTCCCAACATTCCAGCAGTGTGTCTCACTATAGCCCAATTTTTCTCTTGGCATGCTTTATCATACAGTTCTCTTATCAAGTCTTTTGCTTTTATAGACTTCCCTTCCCGCTCGTACATTACCCAATCTAAACCCCTAGAATAAAAAAAATCAGTTAAATATTAGCAATAAATAGAAGCTTATAGAATTTTACTTTGTAACAGCAAAATAGTGTAAAATATCGCCCTGTTCTTCAAGAACATCACTGTCCTTAAATGTAGTAATCAATTCCTCATTATCAATGTTTTCAAATTGCTCGTCGGACAAAGTACTAGAGATGAATAAATCTTTTATCTCTATCGATTACATTTATTAAAATTTAGTACCGCATAGGAGCAATAGGCAAAAACTCTTCTTCGACCGATACTTCACTCCGAGTAGGCGACGGACTGCGTGTTGGAGCTCTCGTGTCGTCAATAGTGGGAGATTCCAAAATAGGACTAAACGATGAAGATTGCTTTCCATGGCGATAAAAACTAGGCATAGAATGTAATGAAGATTTTACAGACGATCCAGACGACCTGCTTCGCTGGTCGGAACCCGGACCGATTGTAGAATACGACGGCGTACTTCCCGCATCTTTATTTAAAAAACAAAAAAAAAAATTTAAGGGCATGCGTAAAAGTTGTTACAAACTCATTTATTTTTACCGTCGTCTACTTTAAATGTTCTAGTTCGTTTAATTAAACCAGCTACAGAAGATCGTCTATTCATCCCCTTTGATTTACGTCTATGTGGTGACTGAACTCCCTTAAAAGAATGCTTGCGCGCCTGTTCAGCTGCAGTTCTACTGATTTCCCGTTCTAAAAAATCGTGTGCGTTTTGACTGAGACCTAAGAGAATTAAATAATATTTGTATTAAGTTTTTGGGAATTTTTATTTTTTCATACTGTCTGGATAGCCCTCTTCATGTCTATTCAGAAAATCCAAACTAGTCACACAGGACGTGCTTAAAAAATCTTCTAACTTTCCAAGCGTCACTCTAAAAATTAAAAAAAAAAAACCGAATTAAATGAATCTTCGACTAATTAAGTAATATTACCGAGTTCCATTAATATAACCACTTTTGAGCTTTTTCACAGTTGATATCATTGATGTCGGTATTCGTCCTTCATCTAAAAATACATCATTCCTTAAATATTTTAATTCAAACATCATTTAGTACTCAAAAACAATTTTAAAAAATACTTCAGGAATACTTCATCGTGTCCATGATAACGCAATATCAACACAAAAAAATAGATATTTAAAGTTATGTAGCCCTAACTTATTTAAAAACTTACCCAACAAGGAATTTTCGTAATGCAAAATAACAGTTGGTCGACCTAAACTGCGCCAGTTTTTTCTTACAAATGTTAAATCCATTACGAACAACTGAGCAAACAAATCAACATCCAAACTAGTATAACAGTCGGACAGATCTAAGTTCTAAAAAAAAATCCGAAGACAAAATACAATTAGACAAATATTATCAACATGCATCTAAGCTAAAAGCAAACACAAAACATGCAGTCGAAATCTACTACAAATAAGATATTAGGTAGGGAACGGGACTTTTGAAGTATTCCTCTAGTCTAAATATAAGACCGGGTGAGACGTCACCCACCTAACAGAGCAGTTGTAACGGGAATGACAACTATCGGCCGACCCAGCATTTGCCAATTACTCTTGAGAAAAGCAATTTCATTCTTGAAAATATCAAGTAATAACTCTATGTCTGATGCAATGTAGAATCGCTGTAAATCTGCAAACTATATAATTTCATCATGTCACATTCTGCTTACTAGAAACATTCTTTTGCGAACAGTAATTTGTTTAATTATTACGACATGCGATATATTATTTACCTGAGGTGTAAACGCAAATATTCTGTCCTGCAAGTTGTACAATTTGCTGGTACTTAAAATACCAACATCTTTGGATTTACGACCACTTAAACGTAATTTTTTATTTTTACCTACAATAAAATGTAATTAGGTGAAATAAAAATATTTTTTTGGCAGTTATAACCTAAAAATGTGTAAATGCTGCCTAATACGCGAGCTGGTTGAACTTCGAATGGTGCTACCTCTTGAAGCGTTTGAACAGCAACATCGTGAATTTTTATAAGTTCTTTAATATATATATCTTCGGCCAGAATAACTACTTGCACCACAACGTCCGGTTTTACTTCTGCAGCTAACCTGCGGTTCAAAGGGTCCAATTCACCGGGCGAAATGAAATTCTATTGGAAGTATAAAATATTTGATTATACAGAACGATTAAAAAAATTAAGTCATTTACTTCTTCCAATAATTTCCCCAATATGTACAAACTCTGTGCCCACATGTATGGGCATTTTCCTAATGGGATTCTATCTTGTGAATGAGGTTTTTTGTACTCGTTTTCTACTTTATCTGCCGGTACCGCATAACATTCCGGTACTAATTTAATACCATCTTTTCCTTTGGTTAAAAGGGCATCTAATTTGGTACTATAATTTTCTAACTATAAAAACATTTAATAAGAAATATGATTAATTTGTAAGGATTATTCATTTACCATTTCTTGATCTTTTCGAAAACACGCATCTATAATCATATAACAATAAAATAAAGGCCATTCACACTCAATGTTTTCAAAGGCTCGCAGTTCCGCGGGATCATAGTATAACCTATTTGGATCCTGTAAAAAAGTAATAATAACAAATCTGAAAAATACAATTAATTTAAATATAAAAACCTCTTTAGGGGTTCTATAACCGTCTCTTAAAAATCGTTTACACCCATAACGTCCCTGTAATTTATCAACAATCGAATCTCTAGTGAGTTTAATCAACTCATTATTCGTGACGGCAAAAGCTGGAAAACTTATAACAGACAACAAAGCGGCATCCAATTCCTAAAATAAATTAATTTATTGCAGTTATTTTAAGTTTAATCCTTTATATACCTTAGAATTAGATTCTCTTGGCAGCATGGACTGAAGAACAGCTTCACACTTATGAGCGTCATCAGCCAGCACGTGAATAATAGAAGTCGGTCCACCACGAGCGCCAAATAAATCTAATTCATTCATCGCTTCCAACGCAGCTTTAGCAAGACCAATAGAACTAGCGTTCAATTCAGGAAGACCATGATTAGTTTTATCTCCTCTTTCCCAGATTCCGTAATCCTTGAAAAAATAAATTTAAAATTTAAAAGCCGGAAATTCTACCTAAGAAAATCACTTACCGGGGTACAGTATGCTGATTCAATATAAAATACTAAATTTTGAATAAAAGCTACTTCATCCAAGTTGAAAATAATCTGTAAGCCTAAAAAACCAAACATTGGAATCAACGTTACAGTAGTCGATTATTCTTACTACGTACCTGAAGCTGTCATTTGTGACAAAACTAATAAATACAGAGACGTTGCATCAATCTGAAGGTGACCCCATTCAGTATCTCCAACAACTTGTTGGCAGTTTCCCGTATTATATTTGGCGTGTAAACTATCAACTGTCGCTAATGTCTCCTTGAATCTTTCAACTTTATCTTTCTGTAGCATCATACACATGAGTAGTCCTCGCATCAGTTTAACACAGGCCTTAAACGTGCAAATAAAAAGAATTAATTTCGTAATGGAATAAATTCCTGCGTTTTCAGTTACTTGTTCCAATTCGTAGGTCTTTGCTCTCTCTTCATCGAAGTCTGCATTTTTCTTATATGCCAGCGATAAGCCCCAAATGGATAGGATTGAGTAGACATTATCCCTAACCCACGAATGGGATGTATCGGGGGTGGCAGGCAAAAGACCCGTTACAGGATTCTGCAATAAAAAGTTTAAGAATATTAAGTCTGTTTCCCGCAAATGGTTATTTAAAGAAGTTGTTATTTTTAAAGTTTCTTACTTGGTATTGTAGAATAGTTTTCTGTAGGACTCGATGATAATAATCTAGTCTAACTCCTGAGTTACTTCTTGATCGCATTTTTTGATCAGAGTACTAAGTAATATTGTTCCTTACGTAAAAGTCTTAATTACCACGCGTGCGTCCTAGACACTTATTTAAAAAGTTTCATAACAAATCCTCCAGCTGACCTCCACATCCGCCATTGAATTTGACGTGCACTCTGGTGGCGAATATTGGAGACACAACTACGGAATTTCGGTGGGAGATTTAGGCTACGTGTATGTAATGTAGAGATTAGAAATTCGCAAATAGCAACACTGAAATTCATTCAACTAATATTTGGGTTCTTATACTTTTTGCTTTAATTATACTTTATTCGGTTTATAAAAATAGATTTTATCACTAACGTTTATAAAACTTAATATTCATGATTACATTATTTTTATGCGGCAGCTTTGATGACTTCCAAAATTAAACATGTAAGCCTAATAAGGCGATTTTGCTCGGGTCAGCCACAACCGCCTGCACAGCCACCAAATGATCAACAACCGCCTGGATTTCCAAAGCACCCTGCAAGTGTTAAACAAGTCTCAACCTTTTTGGGGCGATTCAAAGACCAAATGTTTTTTTACATACCGTGTAAATAAATGGTTAACTAATCCGATTCCCGATTTGTAATTCTATTTGAAATTACTGCAGTTTCCATTGCGCTTTACTGCTTTATTAATTGGGCAGAGAGTGAAAGAACCCGAATTGAAAATGAGAAATTAGCCGCAACTCTTGCCGTGAGCGATGAAGACGAGCCTTGAATTGCTGTCCAATACCTCTGATTCATTACAAATTTGTTAAATTACGAGGTTTTTTTATTCGATATTTTAGATTCTTTATTCAAAAATAAAATAATATTATATTAAAAATTGTACACAGACGCTGTTTATTTATACTTACTTTTAACCAGCAGACAATTTTTTTTTTAAAACTTTAGGGTTTTAACTGAGAATACATCCAGAGGTTTCTAATTTTTTTCTGTTACACACATGTGACATGGGAGTGTAACCAACTTAAATTTAATGAGTCCCATCCTTAAAGTTTATAAGAAATTTAAAGTTTGGTAAGCACTACCTCAGAAGATTGTTATTTAGCACAAAATTAAAAATTGAAGCACAAATGTGAAAAAAGGGTATTTGAATGTGCTCCTAAGGAATTCGGTAGGAAAACGCCTTTGTAGTTATTAATTCATATCTTAAGATGAAAATAGATTTAAATATCCGCGTTGGGTATACAGGCGACATCTTTCGTTATTTTGTATAAGCTGAACTTAACCGAGAGCGTTGTAACTTGTTTTTACCTCCATTGCTAAACCTTATAGGAATTCGACGTCTGCTCTGCTTTAGTACGTCTCAAATACCTCAACTACTGTATAATAATTACGGTAATCCACCATTTTTTTGTTTTAAAACATGTCTCAATGTTAATTAATTACAGAAATGGGTCTTAAATTCGGAGAGTTAATTAAGATGCGAGGCATCGTGTCTTTTAAACTCTCTCATCACGAGCAAAATGCCATGGCCGGAGTAATTTCTCACGGCTTTCCCAACATGATGCGAAGAATTCGGGAGGAAATTTTCTATGTTCTACCTCGTAATACTTATTTTATACTTCAAAAGTCTTACGTAACTCACCTATTCTATATTTCAGCCTTTCTTTTCTCGTACACCTTGATAAGTTGGGCTAAAAAAGATCACGCCCGTCGTCAACGTAAGGACCCAAGCAAATATGAAAACGAGAAATAAATTATTTCTTGTAATGTTATCTGTTTATGTAGAATAGAATGCAGTTTGTGTTACAATAAACGGTTAAAAATAAAAGTAGAAATTACCATTTTTAGTGTTTTAATCAATTCTCTATTTTTTGGATTTTAATAAAACATAACAATTTTTACGCTTTCATTAATTTAGTCCGCGAACGATGTCCATTATGATTACAAAAACACTGGTCCTTGTTGATTAGTACTTCCAATGTTCGTGGGCAAATCTAGAAAAACTGATTTTCCTTTTTGGCCCTTCTGAACTAGTTGCAATCGGATTGAGGATGCCAAATCAAAAACTTCTGTTTTATTTCGAATAGTATCAGTTTTTGGGTTGTCTACCGTAACGTGAACGGTACTACCCTTTTCAATTAGTCTACTTTCGTGTGCTAGAGCCAATTGATTGATGACTCGTCGTTCAACCTAAGGGGGGAAAAAATTAAAAAGAAACAAGTCGCTAAATATGAAATATTCCGCACTTCATGTTTAATTGAGCGAGCGCCGTAATGAACGTTGTAACCATCAGCTAATGCGTCTAGAACTAATCTATCCCATGTTATTTCCATTCCGTGTTTGCCGTTTGCCTACAAATGTATAAACCGCAATTTAAAAAAAAATTGTAATTTAAAATTCTAACTTAAAAATTAACCTTTGTTGCCCAGTATTCCATCTCTTTCTTTACAAGCCTCAATAATTCTGATCGTGAAAACGGTAAGAAATAAACAATTTCATTAATTCGACCTAAAAATTCATCTCGGCGGAAGTGTCGTTTTAAAATAGGCTGTACAACTTTCTCTTTAAATTTTTTCGAAATCGTAACCTTTTCCACTAACTCGACGTCACCTGCAAATCAATAACTTTAATATTAAATAATTTACAAATTAAAAAAAAAAAAATTACTAATTTTTCCAGCCAATCTTTGAGAACCGATATCTTCCGCTTCTTTTCGCAATTGCATCGCATGTTCGGCAATTTCGTCACTGGCCAAATTTGATGTCATAATAAATATAGCGTCTTTACACACTATCGTTTTTCCTTGGCCATCGGTTAATCGTCCCTAAAAATATTTATTAAATAACCTGTGTTGCATTATATAGATAGACTTTACTTCATCAAAAAGTTGCAATAAAACAGTTAACACATCCGGATGTGCTTTGTCCACTTCATCAAATAGAACCACAGCAGTAGGACATTCTTTGAGACGTTTGGTCAACTGTCCGCCTTGTTCATGACCGACATAACCTGGCGGTGCACCAATTAGTTTGGCAACCTGTAATGTATATCTATTTAAATAAATGTAAATTAAAGATTTTTTTTAATCAATCACAAATTACTTCGTGTTTTTCTTGGAATTCCGACATATCAAGTCGAATAAAACTCTGAAACACACGAAAAAGTATTATTTATCGTTAGATAACGGACTCTTGAAGGTGAGTTACAGATTTCTTGTCCTTGTGGATATATCGAGCGACTTGTTTGGCCAATTCGGTTTTGCCTATTCCTGAAGACCCAAGAAATAAAAACACTAAAGGGTGTTCCTCGTCATACCATCCATTTTCTTTTCTTCTAATAGCTAAATAAAATTCATCTTCAATTAACACGAGATTTGTGATCTTGTTCAAAGTATCTGACCAGCAGCAACAGTTGTAATTGCGCCTTCTTGTCCAACGATGTGCTCCTTAAGTCTTTGCTCTAGAGGGAATCGCCGTCTTTCCTCAGCCTCAGTTTCTCGTTTCTTTTCTTCATACTAAAAAAAAATTATCCAAAACTTGAAATGATTTAAATCATAAAAATCTTATTTTCTTAACCTTATCTTGATATTCCAGCATAAGCGTTTTAATTTTTGGGTCCCTAACATAGTCTACGGGTGAGTGTCCACTGTCATTCTCTTTATTCGGATCGGCGCCTTTACAATACAATAATATATAAATTACAGTAAGAATTATTCAAGAGTTTATTTTACCTGCTTCAAGCAGAATGCGAACGGTTTCAGTGTCATCCGATAAAGCTGCATAATGTAACGGTGTGCAACCACGGAATGTTGCCCTGTTGTTCAATCGGTCGCAAAATTCTTCTTCGCGCACCAATAAAACTGTAAAATATCATACGGAATAAATTGAAACTTGTTAAAATCTGAACGGTTTACCTTCTAGTGAAAACATTTGTTTGTCAATTGCAGTTTGGAATATATTTGTAAACTCATCTCCTACTTTTGGATCGGCACCCGCTTTAAGCAAAGCGTTGACCACGCTAATTAAAACTTTATACGGTTAAAATTATTGCATCAGGCGCGATTTTAAAGAAACCTACTTTGCTTGTCCATTAACAGCAGCCACATGAAGGGCTGTCCAACCTAATTTGTGCCGTTTATTTATATTTATTCCTTGTTTAATTAATCGTTCAATTTCTTTTATATCTCCGTATTTTGCCGCTCGAAACAGCTGATCACCACTGCCGTAATCTAAGCCTTCATAATAAAAATTACATTAAAAAGGTTTCAGTATTTAATAAAAATTAATTAAACCTTTAGGGTTGTCTCCCATCTCTGTAGATTTAATTGAAAATGAATAAGTAATAGCAGCAGAAGCTGATGTTAATCCTACAGCAAGGACTTTAGCCCTATTCGAACATTGAATTTGTCGAATCACATTGGAGAACACTTCATTGTTTTTACGAAACTGTTCTCTTAATGAATAAAATGGAGCTGAATATTTTTTGAAGTAGTTCCTCGTTGCGGGAGGTATCTTTCCATAGTTGATAGTGGGGATTCGTCTGCTTGACGTCGACATGAAACTCCGACATAAATTTTGTCCTCCGATGACAGCCATGTTAAATCCAGGCAGCATCAAAATGCGAGTTAAAAACATCGATTAGTCTCTTCAAGCATTCTGCAAAAGTTTGTACCATCTTTACTTTACTAAAAATTTAGAAAGTATGAATGAAACCCTAGTTCTGAATTTACTAAATTTTATAGAAGGGAATGTACTGACACTTCATACTATATATCACATGATGGCAGCACTCTGCAGTCATACAAACAAACTGTTATTGTAATATTGTGTTGTTGCCATCTAGAGGTAAATATTAGAAGTTTAAATAAAAATAACAGATAAGGTATATAAAGAACAACGTTCTTCTTATCTAGATATATCTATGAAAAATCATTTAAAAATCCTTATTACTTTTTTCACATTAATTCATTTATCATACATTTGAATTATTTGAACAATAAAATAAAATGAAAATGTTTCACCTTTTCTTGTTACCATAATTACAGAACACAACATTGCAATATGGAGAAAGATTTGTTGTTTAACAGATATGTTGAAAAAGAAGAGAAAAAATGCGTGTATTCACGATGTAAAAGTAACAGCCTCTATCCTTTGCGTTACACTATGCAAGGAGTGAAGTTTTTCTCATTTCCCCACCAATCAACTCCAGCTGGGCGGCTTAGAGCAAATTTATGGGTCGAAGCCTGCAATCGAGAAAATTTTACTATTGAGGATATAAACGATAATTCATACGTATGTTCCAAACATTTCGTTGAAAGTTGTGGTCCGACAGAAATGAACCCAGACCCGATCCCTGCTAATATCTCCAGTGAATTGAACGCTGGCAACGTCACTGCCGTAAATATCTGCGTTTTATTTTAACATTGTACCTTGATAAATAAGTTTTCATTCTTTTACAGTTAAGAATGATGGAGCCTTCATCTTATGTTCGACGGCGGTGGAAAGAGCAAGAAACGTTTATACTATTGAACACTATTAAAGAACTCAATCTTGATCCTTCTGCTTTACGACTAACTTATGAAAATAGAGAATGTCATAGATTGATTAAAAAAAAACTTGAAGAAAGAACGGGACTTCGCAGAAGGACTGAACAGATACAGGGAAGGTTAAAGTTAACAAATGCACCTACAATTCATGTTTTAAAAATAACTTTCTTGTAGATTTCAATATTTGAAATATATATATCTAAAAGAAAAAGAGAAAGATTATGCAAGCAACAAACCTTGG
>JAQGAS010001867.1:0-14525 GCA_034686365.1 Pachymerium ferrugineum
AACTTTCACTTCACTAGCGCTGTTTATATTGGAAGATTCGACGGATGATTCCATATTAGTAATCAGGTCTTGATAAAAGGTGATTCTTTACACGTGAAATTCGTCATTAATTTTTTCTTTTCAGGGACATCAGTGACAATGATTATTCTAAGCTGGACACAACTCGGGCGATGCACGAGGTGGAAGATAGTGTGAATGAATTATGGTTCTATTTAAAAGATGAACTTCAAAACCTGGTAAATGAAAAGAATTTCACTTTAAATGTGACTCAACTGATGGGTCGAATAGCAGAGCAGAAAGAGTAATTAACACAACATTAAAAAAAATTAAGTTATTTTTACAAATTTTTTTTCCAGTGGGATTCTTAATAAAATTGCAGCTGTAAGTCAAGTGAATAATAACTTGGAGACTAAACAGCTGGCCCAATTAAGTGAGATGGTTCAAAGTAATTTGCATAGATTGCAGGTAGTTATTATTATTTTTTTTAAATTGAGATTTTTAAAGAAGCAGCCAACTCTGTAATGATAGGTGTGGGTTCATGGCTTATGTGGCATATGACTTCAAAAGAATTGGCTGTCCTCTTGGTCATTGTAGGGGTACTGATTGTATGTTTTCATTGCAGAACCCTAGATCTTGTGATTCAGCCAAAAAAATTATATGCAAATTGAACATCTATTGCGGATTTGGATGTGTTGTACATCATTTGATGTATTGTTTGATGACAGCTTATGCTATGAACAGAACATTTGTGTTAGATTCTAGAGGAAAAGGAATTGCTAACATATGGAATTTGTGTTTTGAACCTATTTCACCATGTTCTTTCAACAGTAGTCAGTCAGTAGTTGAATGGAATGGTATAAAATTTGTGTTTTCTCTCTATTCATCTATAATAATCAAATTGAACTTAGATCTGCAACATCCCTCGGATTGCCAAAGTGCTAATTTGGCATTACCTTTATTTAAGTATATGGAAAATATACCAGATTTTGCTCCATTAGCCATTCCCCGCCATATTGGTTTTACGTTGTCTCGTTTACACGGATACCCATTTGTGTGGTGGGCTGGTCAATTTCTTAAATATATTTTAACACCTACTGACAGATTAAGGAAACTTATTGAAAAGAGTGAAACGAAGTTGAAATTTCAACATCCGATTGTAGGGTGAGTGTTGAAAACTAATGCAATTAACTTCATACTTCTAAGTATCTTCTGATAATATTAGACGGATGACAGTATTGAAGCAGTGTTTAAGGGTAGTTTAGTTTAGACGTGATGATATGCGATTTTGTGACATTCCCAGGCATAATAAGGTTTACCAGTGTAAAACATGTAAAGTTTAACTGTATAAACTAAAATGGGGAAAAATGCACAATGCAATCTGCCATCATGTCACAATGTGTCAACCATTTCTTAATATAAAATAGTATTACAATATAGACATGTCTAGATTAAACTATCAAATTTGACTTTGCTTGTAGTTTGACCTGTTCTCGTCGCGTATGATCTTAGCTGTTATTATTATTCTTCTTTGATAGACTGGTTAGTTTAGTTTAATATGTAACTGCAAACTGTCTACTGCAGTTTGATTTCTTCTATTTACAATTTTGTGCTAATATGTATCCAAGCATCACACTATTAATTCTAACTCTTAGGATCCACATTAGACGTACTGACAAATTGAAATGGGAAGCTCATTTCCATAATTTAGACGAATATATGGAAAACGTGGAAGAATATTTTCAACTACTGCAAATGAAGCAACCAAACATAAAACGCAGAGTTTACCTAGCATCAGATGATGAAACTGTTTTCCAGGAAGCCAAAAAACGGTTATTCATTTTATAAAAATTTCCAACAATGTTACTATACACACTGCATTATACATTGTGTAGCTACCCCAACTATGTCTTTACTGGCGATCCAAATAATGCCAAACTTGCAATTCCTAACAAAAGAAACTCTAATGAATCTTTTGTTGGAATAATTCTTGATATTTACTTCTTGTACCATTCGGATTTTCTTGTTTGCACCTTATCCAGCAATGTAAATCTTTTTATTTTATTATCAAATTTTCCTAAAATAATTTAATTTTTATTATTATTATTAGGTTGGTCGTCTGGCATATTCTTTAATGCAAACTCTTAACACAGATGCTTCGTCAAATGTCCATTCGGTAGACAAAGAATACTACTACTTCAAAGGTTCGCTGAACGACTTGCAAGCAATTTTACCACATCGTGCGTCAAATGGGAGTGAAATCGATCTGCATGTTGGAGATTTAATTGAGTCAAATAAAAAGATATATCATGGGTATTACCAAGGGACTAATAGACGTACGAATGGATATTACGAAGGGACTAATAGACGTACAAGGAGAGGTGGTTTATTTCCACTTTACAAAGTGAGAGATGTAGTGTGTTATGCTGATTATGGAAATTATTCTTATTCAACATACTCCTAATATCCGACTATCTTTTCTATTTGTGGTTTAATAACTTTTCGTTATTAGGAAGTTTGCGTAACATGACTTATAACTACACTTAAGCTTATGGCAATTTACGGGATGCGCAGAACTGGAGTTAGACCCAAGATTAGTTTTCTGCGCATCCCGTAAATCGTCATAAGCTTAAGTATAGGTATAAGTCAAGTTGTGCAAAGTTTCTATTAGTTATTTTCATGTTTGATTTTGAGTTTGTATTGTTATTATACCTTCGCGTATGGCCGCCGCTGGCGACGGTAAGCCTCATTTTTCTCTCTGTGAATAAAGTGCTTATCATTTTGTTAAATTAATAGTATTCTTGTGATTTTGTTCCAATTTTTTAGGCGCCCATACAGTTTCAATGGGGCGATGTAGTTCTAATAATGGCCGCAGTTCTAACAATGGTGGCGCATCGGTACTGCATCGGAAATAAATCCACCTGGCAGTACCGACGCGCCACTGTTGTTAGAACTGCGGCCATTATTAGAACTACCGAAGCGACATCCCCCCATTTGTTTTCCATTGGAGTTGTAAATTACTGCACCCATTGCTCAGTGGCGCCGCATCCAGTAGCAGCATTTTGTACTAAAAGTGAATTCCCCATTTGACCTTTTGGTTCCTTAACTTTTTTTTTTCAAGTCTTTACTTTCCAATCAAAAGTAAGAAAAATTTACTTTTAATAACCAAACAGGGGGCCCTTTACAACTTTCTCATTGACGGTTTCAAAGCTAGTGATGTTTTATAATTTATACCCCCTCAACGGAGGATCTCTGCCTTCAGATAATTTCTGTTTTGAAGAAGACGGCACGGGAAACCAGAAAACAAAACTATTTTCATGCGAGCTGAGCATCACTTGTGAATATTAGCAAGCAGTAACTATTTACCCATTTTATCAACAACATTGATAACAGGATAGAAATAATTTATCAATTCCCTAATCAAAAAGTTGAATTGAAACCTGCAATGTTACACTACAAACTCGTAACTTAAGTGCAGCGAATCACAAATAATGACGTCACCACTACAGTTAAGGGATCTAGTATCAGTTTAGCCCTGATAACTCGACAATATCTATATACCAGAATACGATATTCTGTATGAAAGTAATTACTAATGGTTAGGACAATACGATATCGATTATCGTGAAAATGAACATTCACAAAACAATGATTTTTAATCAACTATCATTTTTCAACTGTTTTCTCATTACTTTTCTAGTAAGCCTATCATTCCTTTTAATATCTTTACACGTTTTGGAAGATTCAAGTGATGCATCTGCACTAACGATCAGGTTCATTTTTGTTCGGCGAATGTCTACAATTCAAATTTTTAATTAACTTATTTACAGGGAGGTTAGTAATCGTGATTATAGTAAATTAGAAATAACCAAAAGGATTGGCGAAGTCAGAGAAAGTGTGAATGAACTTTGGTTTTACCTTAATAATGAATTTAAAAAATTATTAAATCCAAACAAATCAAATGTGAGTCAAGTGTTATTACAACTATCCCACTACAAAAAGTAAATTGGTAAGAACAGTTTGTCAAGTTGAATCTAACAAAACTTTTAGTGCAATTTTAGATAATTTCGCTAATGCAAACCAAGTTGAGAATGATGTACGAGTTGAACAGCTGAATAAATTAAGTGAGACAATTCAAAATAATTTGCATGTGCTGCAGGTAAAAGTGACATTTTAACTCTTTTTAAACTGCAACAAATCAAATTCCCGTTGATTGAGGCCTTTTCACTAGCTTAGGGGTACAAAAAAAGTATAAAAATTACGTTATTGCAGACTTTCAAATCAGTGTTGTTGCCTCTGTGGAACAAGACTTACTTAAAAGTCTTCCTGGAGGCAGCCATGTTGAAACAACGACAAAATGTAAACAATTCCCACAAGACTTTTAAGTTTTGTCTGGTTTGCATAGTTTGCGAGTTTTGTGTCTGTTTTTCCTATTCAATTGGATGAATGAAATAGATTTGCACTACTTTTACTTTGTTAGTGTTGCGGCTCAACCAAAGGGGATAATAACTTAACTATAGTTCAAAAATGACAGATAAATGAACCAGCAGAAACTAAGCACTGGTCCAATCAAACCTTCTTATTTAATTACAGAACCCTAGGAGTTGTGATTCGGCCAAAAAAATTATATGTAAAGTGAGTGTTGGTTGTGGATTTGGATGCGCTGTACATCACTTGCAATACTGTTTAATCACAGCATATGCTATGAACAGAACTTTGGTCTTAGACTATAGGGGTAAAGGATTTGGCAACTTCTGGCTGTCATGGTTTGAACCCATTTCCTCTTGTTCTTACAATAGTAGTCAGCATGCAGTTAACTGGATGGGTCTGTACTCTTATTCTTTTTTCTTTAATAAATAAATTACTTTCAAAAATTATTTATTTCTAGAGTTGGACTACCCACTGGAATGCCAAACTTCTAATTTGGTTTTACCTGAATTCTTACTTCTAAAAGTGCAACCAGACTTTGCCCCTTTGGCCATCCCTCGACAAATTGGTCCTACATTATCTCGACTACATGGATATCCATTTCTTTGGTGGACTGGACAATTTATTAAATATCTACTAACACCTACTAAGAGATTGAATGAACTTATTGATAAAAGAGTTAGAGAGTTGAAATTCGAGCGTCCAATTGTTGGGTGAGATCACAATATATCAACTTTTGCCCCTTTAATTATTTTTTTTATAGAATTCACATTAGACGTACAGACAAAAAAAGAGAAGCAAAATATTATGAAATAAATGAATACATGGAACACGCAGAGGAATTCTTTGACCACCTGCAAATGAAGAAACCCAACATTAAACGGAGAGTTTACCTTGCATCAGATGAGGTCCAAATTTTCCAGGAAGCCAAAAAAAGGTCTGTTGTCTACAAAATATCATGACATCCACTAAACAGAATATTTCAGATACCCCGAATATACATTTATTGGCGATCCAAATATTGCCAAAACTGCAGTATTGGAGAAAAGAAAATCAAATGAATCTATAATTGGAATCATTCTCGATATTTATTTTTTACAACATTCGGATTTTCTCGTTTGTACATTCTCCAGCAATGTAATTATTTTCTTGGATTTTAATTTTATCTAAATATTAATTTTCCTTATCATTAGGTTGGTCGTTTGGCTTTCACTTTAATGCAAACTCTACATACAGATGCAACTTTCAAAGTCCGTTCTGTGGATACAGAGTACTACTATTTTGCTGCACCACTCAACGATTTGCAAGCAATTTTATCCCACTCACCTAGTAAAGGTGAAATTGAATTGAGGGTTGGAGATTCAATTAAATCAAGTATGAATTTCCATAATGGGTATTGCACTCGAACTAATAGACGGACAGGAAAATCTGGTTTATTCCCACTTTACAAAGTGAGAGATGTAGTGCGTTATGCTGATTTTGGAAATTATTCATACCCTAATTTAACAGTGTCCTAATATCGAACTAAATGAATCAGTTGTTTTATGTACTGCTTTTCTATGTGAATAAATTTAAGTAGTAATTCAGCCTGCAATGTGTGCGTTTAATACACAAAATCACCACCAGAGTGAGACATTTGCCGCCATATTTGCTCATTGTAAATCTTGAAAGTAAATCACCATTACAAAATGCAATAGAAGAAAACCCAGCCGAAGTCAAAATAAACAAAACATGACATACTAACAGATGGAACAGGTAATTTCACCAGAATAGCAGTAAAACGGCAATACCATAATCGACAATGGTAAGCCAGCGGTAGCAATGTACAACAATTCTGGTCAGTAATGGAAAAGTGATGGGCAATGCTAAAGATGAACCACTTACTGTAATGAGGAGAAAAAATGGAAGTCCTATGTGTCCTCTAACGAAAGACAAAAATGACATTTATTTAACTTGTACCTCAAGTATGACACTATTAATTCTAACTCTTAGGATCCAATTGAGATGGGAAGCTCATTTACATTATTTAGACGAAAACGTGGAAGAATACGTGGATAACGTGGAAGAATATGTCAAAAAACTGCAAATGAAGCAACCAAACATTAAAAGGGATTCTTGATAAAATTGTAGCTGTAGATAATGACTTGGAAATTAAACAGCTGTGAATAATGACCTGGAGATTAAACAGCTGGTCCAATTAAGAGAAAGAGGATAAAAGTAGTCTGTCAATTTCCTAATCAAAAAGTGAAGTTTTGAGTTATTATAGCGAATCACAAATAATGATGACACCACTGCAGTTAGGGGATCTAGTATCAGTTTAGCCCTAACAACTCGACAATATTTTGAGTCATTACATTTGAGCACACTATGATCAAAACATAATCAAAAATTATACACGATATTTTGGTCAAGCAATTACCAATGGTTAGGACAATAACGATTATCGTCAAAATGAACATTCACAAAACAATAATTTTTAATCAACTATCATTACTCAACTGTTTTCTCATTACTTTTCTAGTAAGACTAACATACATTTTATTCGCTTTGTTCGTTTTGGAAAACCCGAGTGATCCGTCTGCAATTACAATTAGGTCTTTGTGTAAAGGAGAATGTCTACAATTTAAAGTTTTTAAATCAACTTTTTTGTTATCAGGTACATTACTAATCGAGATTACAATAAGTTGGAAATAACCAAAAGAATTAGCGAAGTCAGGGAAGGTGTGAATGAACTTTGGTTTTACCTAAATAGTCAATTTAAAAAATTAGCAAATCAAAACGAATCAAATGTGAGTCAAGTGTTATTACAACTATCCCACTACAAAAAGTAAATTGGCAAGACCAAAAGTTTGTCAAGTTGAATCTAACAAAACTTTCAGTGCAATTTTAGATAATTGTATTTCATGGGTATTACCAAGGGACTAATAGACGTACGAATGGATATTACGAAGGGACTAATAGTAATAGACGTACGAATGGATATTACGAAGGGACTAATAGACGTACGAGGAAAGGTGGTTTATTTCCACTTTACAAAGTGAGAGACATAGTGTGTTATGCTGATTATGGAAATTATACATATCCATCATACTCCTGATCTCCAACTATCTGCAATTATTCTATGAATTTCTTTTCTATATATGGTTTAATGTATTTAGTTATGTTCAAGTTTAATTTTGAATTTCTATTGATACGGTGTATACAGGCCCTAGCAAGTGCTGGCGACGGTAAGTCTCATTTCTCTCTCTCTGAATAAAGTTCTTATCATTTTGTAAAGTTGGTTTTGAGGTTACGTTTAAATTAATAGTAATCTTATGATTTGTTCCAATTTTTTAGGGGTCCATACAAATTAGTAGTTTCAATTTGGTTCTATGTACTTTTTCAGTAATGGAGTTGGGGACCATTTTAGGGAAAAACCTGGCCGCTGTAGGGCGCATGGTCAAAGAAGGACATACCGGTTCGAATCCCAATCACTGGATACGATCGGTCGGTCTCAAATTCATAATGGCTATCACTTTGTTTACATCCGGGTAAAGCGCGATTCGCTGCACATGCTTCGATTTGATATTAACCGGTCGTATCCACGTGAATAATATATGGTAATCGAACCGGTTATGTCCTTCTTTGACCATGCGACCTACAGCGGCCAGGTTTGTCCCTAAATCGGTTCCCAACCCCATTGGTTCGCCTTTAGCATTGCGAACCATTTTTTCATAGGAGTTGTAAATTGCTGCACCCACTGCTCAGTGGTGCCGCATTCAGTGGCAGCATTTTGTACTAAAAGTGAACTCCCCATTTTTTTGAGTCTTTTCTTTCCTATCAAAAGTAAGAAAAATTTATTTTTCATAACCAAACAACTTTCTCATCGGTTTCAAAGCTAGTGATGTTTTACAATTTATTCCCCCTCAAAGGAGGATCTCTGCCTTCAAAGGTGATTAGGGGAAAGATAATTTCTCTTAATGTTTTGAAGAAGATGGCACAGGAAACCAGAGAAAACTGTTTTCATGCGACCTGAGCATCATTTGGTGAATATTAGCAAGCTGTAACTGTATTGTGTAAATAAATCTCTTTACAAATTGCTGTCACGTGATATTTACCCATTTTTATCAATAACTTTGATAACAGGATAAAAATAATTTATCGATTTCCTAATCAAAAAGTTGAATTGAAATCTGTAATGTTACATGTGCAGCAAATCACAAATAATGACGTCACCACTGCAGTTAGGGGATCTAGTACCAGTTTAGCCCTAACAACTCGACAATATTTTGAGTCATTGCATTTGAGCACAGTGCG
Source organism: Pachymerium ferrugineum (assembly GCA_034686365.1). Taxonomy (NCBI): domain Eukaryota; kingdom Metazoa; phylum Arthropoda; class Chilopoda; order Geophilomorpha; family Geophilidae; genus Pachymerium; species Pachymerium ferrugineum. The sequence continues at coordinate 8,722 of JAQGAS010001867.1, forward strand.
ATCAAAGCATAATTAATAATTATATACCGGAATACGATGTGTTTAAGCAACTGCTAATGGTTAGGACAATACGATATCGATTCTCATGAAAATGAACATTCACAAAACAATGATTTTTAATCAACTATCATTATTCAACTGTTTTCTCATTACTTTTCTAGTAAGTCTAACATTCATTTTATTAGCTTTGTTCGTTTTGGAAAACCCGAGTGATCCGTCAGCAATTACAATCAGGTCTTTGTGTAAAGAGAATGTTTTCAATTGAAAATTTTTAAACTAATTTTTTTGTTAACAGGGACATTACTAATCGAGATTACAATAAGTTGGAAATAACCAAAAAAATTAGCGAGGTCAAGGAAGGAGTGAATGAACTTTAGTTTTACCTTAATAGTGAATTTAAAAAATTAGCAAATCAAAACGAATCAAATGTGAGTCAAGTGTTATTACAACTATCCCACTACAAAAAGTAAACTGGCAAGACAAAAAGTTTGTCAAGTTGAATCTAACAAAACTTTCAGTGCAATTTTAGATAATATCGCTAGTGCAAATGGAGTGGAGAATGATGTACGAGTTAAACAACTGAATAAATTAAGTGAGATAATTCAAGATAATTTGCACGTGCTGCAGGTAAAAGTGATATTTTTAACTCGTTTTAAACTGCAACAAATCAAATTTCCGTTGGTTGAGCAACGACAAAATGTAAATTTCCACAAGACTTGAAATTTTTGTTTTTGGTTTGCATAGTTTGCGAGCTTTGTGTGTTTGCGAGCTTAGTGTGTTTTTGCACTACTTTTACTTTGTTAGTGCTGCAGCTCAACCAATGGGGATTAAGTATAGTCAAAATGACAGATAAATGTCAATCAAACCCTCTTATTTAATTGCAGAACCCTCGGAATTGTGATTTGGCCAAAAAAATTATATGTAACGTGACTATTGGTTGTGGATTTGGATGCACTGTACATCATTTGCAACACTGTTTAATCACAGCATATGCTATGAACAGAACTTTTGTTGTAGATTACAGAGGTAAAGGATTTGGCAAGTTTTGGAAATCGTGGTTTGAACCCATTTCCTCTTGTTCTTACAACACTAGTCAGCCTGCAGTTGATTGGAGAAGTCAGTTTGTGTGTTTTTTTTTTAATATTTTATTTTATCAATAAATGACTTTCAAAACTTATTTATTTCTAGCATTGAAACGTCCGCTGGAATATCAGAAGCCTAATTTGTATTTACCTCAATTTAGACATTTTCGAGTTAAACCAAATTTTGCACCCTTGGTCATCCCTAGACAAATTGGTTCTACATTATCTCGCCTACATGGATATCCATTTCTTTGGTGGACTGGACAATTTATTAAATATCTATTAACACCTAATAAAAGATTGAAAGAAATTATTGATAAAAGAGTGAGAGAGTTGAAACTTGAGCGTCCAATTGTCGGGTGAGAACACAATAAAATTTATATTAACTTTTGTTCCTTAAATTATTTTTTTGTAGAATTCACATTAGACGTACAGACAAACGAAGGGAAGCAAAATACCATGATATAAATGAATACATGGAACACGCAGAAGAATTCTTTGACCACCTACAGATGAAGAAACCCAACATTAAACGGAAAATTTACCTTGCATCAGATGATGTCCAAATTTTCCAGGAAGCCAAAAAACGATCTGTTATCTACAAAATATCATGATATCCACTAAACAGAATATTTCAGATATCCCAAATATACATTTATTGGCGATCCAAATATTGCCAAAACTGCGGCTGTTGACAAAAGAAACTCGAATGAATCTCTAAATGGAATCATTCTCGATGTGTATTTTTTATATCATTCGGACTTTCTCGTTTGTACATTATCCAGCAATGTAATTATTTTCTTGGATTTTAATTTTATCCAAATATTAATTTTCCTTTTCATTAGTTTGGTCGTTTGGCTTACACTTTAATGCAATCTCTCCATACAGATGCGACATGCAAAGTCCGTACTGTGGATACGGAATACTTCTATTATAATGCACAACTCAACGATTTGCAAGCAATTTTACCCCACTCACCTAGTAAAGGTGAAATTGATTTGCGGGTTGGAGATTTGATTAGATCAAGTAGGAATATATGGAATGGGTATTACAGTGGAATTAATAGACGGACAGGAAAATCAGGTTTATTCCCACTTTACAAAGTGAGAGCTGTAGTCCGTTATGCTGATTATGGAAATTATTCATATCCTAATATAACAGTGTACTAATGTCAATACTATCTACAATGCATCAGTTATTTTATGTACCGCTTCCCTATGTGAATAAATTTAAGTAGTAATTCAGCCAGCATGTGTGCGTTTAATACCCAAAATCACCACTAGAGTGAGACATTTGCCGCCATATTTGCTCATTGTAAATCTTGAGGGCTTATCAGTAGTAACATGATCTATTGCATTACAAAAAAAAACCCGGTCGAAGTCAAAATAAACAAACAGGACATACTAACAGATGATTGAGGTAATTTCACCGGAATAGCAGTAGGAAGAGATGGGAGACCAGCTGTAGGACAAGTCAAAGACAAAAATGGCAATACAATAATGGACAATGGTAAGTCAGCGGTAGCGATGTACAACTCCGATGGGACCCCAGCCAAAACCATTCTGGTCAGAAATGGAAAAGTGATGGGCAATGCTAAAGGTTACTTACTGTTTTGAGAAGAAAAGTGGAAGTCTTATGTGTCCTCCAATGAAAAACAAAAATGGAAAGACCAATGAGAGACACGTATAACAGAAAACTGTATGCAGCAGTAGACGCCGAAGGAGATCCAGTCGGTGCTAAAATGGCTCAAGGAGGACCCTATTTAGACAAAGATGGCAACCCAATTGCAGTAGGTGTTGGGCTTGATGGAGGTCCACTCACCGGTGCAGCTCCAGTGTCCAAGGGTTGATGTATTTACTGGCGAACCGATTGAGGTTGTTTATGGTAGTGATGGCAAAGCCCTTACTGGTACAGTAGCTAATATTCGAGGACAACCAAGTAAAAGAAAAGGCCCAAATATAGTGACTTATTTAAAAACAGATGGATCTTCATATGCTCTTGGAAATTATGATGAACTGATTGACATACATGGAAAACCAATCCTGGGTGAAAATGGTCAGTTGTTGGATGCAGGGGGGAATGACTTACTAGGTCCAAATGGGGAACAGGTGGACACCAATGGGGACCCAATGTTTTTTGATGATGGTTATCCACGTTATAGTGACTGGCCATGTGATATGGAATCTTCTTCGGATGGACGTTTCAAGATACCCACAGTACAACATCCAGTTAGTATGATATCAGCTACTGAGACATGCAAATTTGAAGGTATGGAGTTGCCACACAGTCAAGATGAAATAGCAGACATATTTGAAGAGACCCCAGAGTTTTTCCCCTGGACACCGTCAAATTTCCTGTTAATTTTGCTAATTTGGTAAAAAAAAGGGTACACCAGCTGGTGCAGAAGGACAAACGACCTGTTATTTCAGTTAGTACAACTTTAATATAAAAAAAAATAGTTAAAATTATTGTTAAATTTCAGAACAAGTCTATACTAACTTTTACATTGTCGATGCTATCACTTGCACTATATCACCTGATATTCCGCCGCTTGGTTCGGCAGGTTTACCTGTAAACGATGCTGAATACTATTGTCTCATCTATAAAAAAGATGGATCGAAGATAGAACTGGTCCATGCCCCATGTAACTATCGGATACAATTTCCGGCTGAGGGGACTAAAACGTGTTTGCTTTGTGTACAAAAACATTGAAACTAATAGATATCTTTTATAAATTGTCCGGTCCAGGCAGACCTTATTGAAAGTGAAAAAGTGTAAATTTGAAAAAAATTTAAAAAATTTGGAAAACCAATCAAATAGTCCTAATGGCCGACTATTCATAATGCATTAGTTATTTTACATACTTCTTTTCTACGTGAATAAATACAAGTAGTAATGCAGCCTGCAAGTGTTCAAATGATACACAAATTTACCACTAGAGTGCGAATATTTACAACCATTATAAATCTTCACAGCACACCACTCTTGTGACATGTTCTATTATACAATTACAACAAAAAGTGCTCTCTACTACCGAAAGAGGGCTTCCGTAGTGTTGATAAGTGATCTCACTATTGCTCAATCGTTAACCACATCATTAATTTGAGTTACATTAATCACATGTGAACTAGTGTGAACCTACCATTTCACTACTAACCCTCCTTACTACTCAAGTTTTTAATATGTGGTAATCATAATGTATTATGGCGAATACTTCGCAACTTACACAACCTATTACCTGTAGAAAAATTGTGTGGTGTCCAATAATATTTCTTTTGCAAGAATGACTAACTTACAAGACAACTGTCTGGTTTTAGTAAAAAACATATCTCATAATATTAACAAGGATCACAACTCACCCGAAACATTTGGGTCTTACAAAATCAATTGATAGTGTCAACTACATTCAAACAAAAGTCATTATCATAAGTCAAGACATTTAAAACCAAGTTTTCCACTTGTAATTTTAAAAAAAAAAGTTTTTTACTTGTAATTTAAAAAAATTTTTCTTTATCTCCCTGAATTCTAAAACTTATGGTCCACAAAAATAGTAAGAAGGTGAAATTGCTCCTACCTGGTGGTGGTATTCTTGTAGTACTGGTTTCTTAATCGTCTTAATTGATTGAGGAATCGGCTCTTTTGGTGGTAAAATTTGTGTTCTGAAATATGAAAAGTAAATAAATTAACTGCGTTTCAAAGCCGTGTTAGGAGGTCTGTAGCCAAACTCGACTGGGATTATAATTAAGAATTAGTGACGTACGTAGTTAATATTAAAATTATCTTTAGGATATAACAGTCACGGGGCAGATTCCGTTAATTTGGGACACTATAAAACCTTAAAAATACGCTTTCGAACTCGGTCCGGATTCAAAAAACTTTCCAAAATGAACTATGATTAATGAAAATTAACTATGATGAATAATGAACTATGATGAAACTGAACTATGATGAACTATGATGAAAATGAACTATGATTAATACATGCCGTTCATTCGTTTATTCTGTAAATAAATATTTTCGCGCTTTCTACCTATTTTATTCATGTGTCTCCTTGGTAATCACTTTCTTCAGTTATTCCGGTTACCTCAACTAGCCACGATTTCGCTACGATTTAGTCTAATCCTAATTTAAAGCAAGAAACTCAGATTAACTTATTGAAACAACAATAAAAAAAAGCTTTATTTTATCCTCACCTCACCTCACGTCGATTTAAGCCGCCATTTTATACAACGTCTCTGATGTTTATTTCATAAACATCAGAGAGCCAGCTGTTGGCGAATATTCGTACTTTTTTAAAATTTTAATTTTCGCTAAACCCTGCTATTAAAAAATCACAAATTTACGGTGGACCGTTAGTGTACTCATAGAAAAAAAAAGCCCTAATGGTCCATCTAGTACACAATTTTATTCTGTGGAAAAATAGAACGTTTCAGGTTAATTTCGGAAGCATGAGCACAGCAGACAATTCCGCCCTCTCGTGATCAATTTTTCCCGACTTTGTAATGGCGGCAGAGGCGAAATAGGCCTAAGTTGTTCGTTCGCTGTGCAAATTCTGTTTCGGCATTACTCTACGCACCAGAGGTAAATATATCATAAACAAATTATCCAGACTGCTTTAATCACAGTTTAAGTTCTGTTTTGACATTTTTTTTTTTCTTATTTAGACTCAAGTCAACATGCCCTTTAGGATCGTTTCGGCAAGGAGTTTTACGACTACTTGGT
>JAQGAS010001868.1:0-14504 GCA_034686365.1 Pachymerium ferrugineum
TATATTTAGCTTCATTTTCATTCACCATAAGGACAGTCCTAAAGATAAATCTGAATAAAAATGAGAAATAAATAGTTTTTTTTTCAAAAATAAGTGATGGAACTTTTTAATGAATATTTTAAACAATGAAAATGAGAACACCAAAATAACAATGAACAATAAATAGTAGAATAACATATCACAGACAATGCCATTGACCAGACCATCAATGGTAATGTAAAATATTAAAAAAGAAATGACTAGTAAAATTAAATGAATACGAAAAGTAAATACATAAAAGAAAAAGATTAGAAAAGTCTGAAACATCACAAAGTAACGTTTGTTGCTCATTCTTCGCAGCTCATCGGTGATTGATGGCATGTTGATGTGGCTTCTTCATCGATTACGATCAGAGTTATTGCGTGCTGTGTGATCTGAAGAAAATGGAAAATTTTATGTTCCTTTAGTTCATTAAAGTTTGGCGGTTCTTCAGACAATTCTATAAAAATGTTCCATTTACTAACAACTTCTACTAGTTCTTTGTTTCCAATCGAATCAATAGCCACTGTACTGGCTACGTCAAGAACCATCTAGCTCTATATCACCATCAGAAAAATCTTCCTTTCGACTTTCGTTGATTGTATAGCGTCGTCAGTTACTTCAAAATTTTTCAATTCATTTTCTTCAGAAGACTTTCCAATGCGCACTTCAATGCAATCGTCCGAATTCTTTTCAAACGTAATCTTCAAGTTGTTGGAAGACGTTGCAGACTCAATTTTAAGGCGCTTTGCGCTCTTGTTTGGTATGAAGTCTTCAGTAGAAAAAATATTAAGGAAATTATGTCTTAAAATAAAGCTTTTGACATTAACTACCTGGATCAACAATTCGTTTCTTAGTTTTACCCTTATTGCTTCCCTGGTACAAAGCCGCGAAACCAAAATTTTTAATTCTTTCCTTCAAAAGAAAGAAAAAGCAAATTGACATTGCATAAAATTATTATTATTGATTTTATATTAATTACTTTTACACCAGTTTCATTGCTTCTACCGCTTGTTCTTTCGCAAACTTAATCTTAGAAAAATAGTTTCGTTTTCTATAATAAGTCTGGAAGTAAAAAAAAGGATAATTAAAGCAAAGTAATACATAGTTTAAATCGCATGATCATACACTTCTATAAGTCTTGTCACTCTCCTCAAATGTCATCACATTTTTAGCTGGGATCCAATAGCGCCACACACAGTCATCCCAACAAACAACATGGTAATACGTCTTTAAAAAATGTGAAATTAATACACATTCATAAAAAAACACATTGTAACCAACGCTTACGACAATTTTAGATTTTGTAGCAATTAAAAAAAAATCTTCCGTATCTGGATCGCGGTCAACAATACCTGGCCATCTAAAGTGTTAAAAGAAAAAATGAATTATGCAACTTAGCAAACTCAGTAATTACCAAGGCCTCTTTGATACTTACTACTACAGATCCACGAGTAAAATTATTGTAAACGCATTTCTCTTCCATTGACTCAGTCCATCTTCATCAGCAAAACAAGTATTATAAGAAGACTGAAACAATATTTATTTTTAATATAAGAAAAAAAAAAAAACCTCAATCCTTTTCAATACTAACGGGATCTTTGATATATCTAAGATGACGCCTTCTTACACAAAACACATTCAACTCAAACACCGTCCAAGTCGTAAATTTGAGAATCATCTCTACAATCTCAAATTAAATAATTTTTGTTTATAATTATTAGATTAGATTTGTAATCACTAATTTTGCCTTTGTTAGGAGATAGTGAATTCATTTTTCTTTGTAATTAATTAATAAGAAATTCCATAATGTTAATTCAAAGGTTCGTATATTTATAAAAAACAACTGATTCACTCTTTTAATTAATAAAACAGGTTAGCAAAACAAATCGGCTTGTAAATGATCGCTGCAAAATAGTAAAATTCAAGACTTTGTCATAGAAACTACAAGAAAATCGCTCCCCCGACGAGTTGTTCGCCCGTACAGTTGCTCCACCGTCGAGTTGCTCCACGGCGAGTTGCTCCCCCGTCGAGTTGCTCCCCCGGCGGTTTTCCACCGTCGATGTAAAAGACAAAATCTAAGATGACGTTCCATTTACTAACATCTAGCAATTCTTTTGTTCCCAATCGACTCAATATCCACTATACTGGCTACGTCAGTATAGTGTATTGCCGTCAGAAAAACCTTCCTTAAGACTTTCGTTGACAACATAGTAATACGTCTTTAAAAAATGTGAAATTAATGCCACACTCATAAAAAAAATCTACATTGTAGGCAACTCTTAGTACAACAATTTTACACTTTTAATCAATTAAAAAAAATTCTTCCGTATCTGGATCGCAGTCAACAATACCTGGCCACCTAAAGTGTTCAAAAAATAAATAAATTATGCAATTTTAAGCAAACTCAGTAATTACCAAGGCCACTTAGGAGCTTTAACCCACACTACAGATCCACGAGTAAAAGGAATTCTCTTCCATTGACTCAGTCCTTCTTCTGGATCGCAGTCAACAATACCTGGCCACCTAAAGTGTTCAAAAAATAAATAAATTATGCAATTTTAAGCAAACTCAGTAATTACCAAGGCCACTTAGGAGCTTTAACCCACACTACAGATCCACGAGTAAAAGGAATTCTCTTCCATTGACTCAGTCCTTCTTCTGGATCGCAGTCAACAATACCTGGCCACCTAAAGTGTTCAAAAAATAAATAAATTATGCAATTTTAAGCAAACTCAGTAATTACCAAGGCCACTTAGGAGCTTTAACCCACACTACAGATCCACGAGTAAACGCATTTCTCTTCCATTGACTCAGTCCTTCTTCTTCATCTGCAAAACAAGTATTATAATTTTACCAAATGTAACAAATATATATCGTTAAGCTAAAAATATAACTATTTTGCATGGCATGATTTTTACAGTTGGCGCCAAATTTTTAATGGCCGCGACGAATGTCGGTTTCCCGCCGCCGATATAAATTAATTACTTTTCACTTGTGATATCCGATCGAGTTACTGAACCAAACGAACAAATTCTTAATTAAATCCTTATTTTAAAAAGTAAATTAACCCGATGCATGTATTTCTGCAGTTGGCGCCAAATTTCTCAATACCGCGGCCGAATGTCTGTTTCACCTTGTTTCACCCCGTCGATGTAAAAGACTGAATTTTTTTTTAAAAAAAAGACAGAGAAATGTGATATCCGATCTAACTTGCTCGAGTTACTACATTTCGATAACAGCAATTAAAACTAACCTTCAGCAGAAGTTGAACCGAAATATGGCTTCTCGAGTTGTTCTCCTCGATTCAGTTCGAATGAAAAATCATGTTTAAAAGTGTTAATAGGTGTCGCCAGTGTGCGGGCGGCCTCTCATTGGCTGTCAGATTTGAGTTGGAAGAGTTGGAGAACAATGACGTTGCTAAAACTGTGACGTTTGATCCGCCTTTTCCGGCCAAGTTGCGAAACCTGTTATGCTCTTTCAACTTTGATGAAAAATGTCTCTGAGTATTAGCTATCCTAGGACACAAAGTGACGTAAAGAGTTCTGAAACCGGGGCAACCGGGTACCAGCCCAGGACGCCGAAATTCAGGGGGCGCCAAAATGAGGAAAAATAAATTAAAAATAAAAAAATTTATTTTTTTATTTTTAAAAAAAGGCGCCAGAATCAAAAGATTTTGGCGCCCTTTGCCCGGGGCGCCAGAATCTCTTGGGCCGGCCCTGACTAGGCGACAAGTCGAGGAACACGAGTGATTAAAAAAGTGGCCACAAACCAAACGTTTTCTAACATGGAATTTGCAGAAGAATCCGCCTTGTGTCGAGAACTGCCCCAGTTCCATTACATTTAGCGAGAAAACGCGAGAATTATTAGCGAGATGTACGACGCCATCTAACGGAATCGGGAGAAATTACAGTATAAGTTTAAATCTCATATTTGTATATGTCCACAGTGAATTTACTTACTTGTTTAAAAATAATATTCCATTGCCAAAGTATCACAGTTCACCGGGTTTGTGTTGATTCACAAAACTTTGCAAAAAAATTACTTTTTCGTAATACTCCCCATCCGAGGCCAGTAAACTTTTTATATCACAGGAAATGAGAGAAAAGCCATCACGAAAGATTGCTGTAAAAAGACTTACAATATACCACTACAGCATAAACAAAATATTGTGGAAAATTGGAAAAAAAATACCTACTGAGAACACACCTAGAAGGTTGTAACGTTTTCCTTAAAAAAGAGGGCATACTGAAGTTTCCATGAGTTTCATTTTTATAATTTATAAGTTATGAATTTTTAAAAGTTTGGTAAACATGATTTCAATGGTTCGCCTATTTGGCACTAGGTAACAGCACTCCCTACACGTGGACGTGGTATGAATTGAAAAAAATGTGTAATATAACATTTAATTTTACCATTCTGATCCAAAGCAACTTGTACTTAAATATTATACCAAATAGTCTACTCACAAAAATACGCACCGTTGAACATCGTTAATACAGTAAATAGCAGACCTGTTTTAGGGCGCAGAAATATTTGCGGGTAATTTTCGATGGAATGCAAGTGAAATAACAAAACTTTATTTAACATATTCCACTACACTATGCTATTTCGCATTACTATAATACTAATTACTGCAGGTTACATTCGCAAAACCTTTCTAATTCTTTTCAAAATGGTAGCTACTGAACTTCTTGATTTTTTAATGTTTATCATAATTATGTTTTTTCCTGTTTTATTTGCGAAATATGTTTGATAAACTTGTCCAGTGGCATCAGCTGCGTCTAGAATAGTATCACCTACAACTTTATCTATACAAGTTGAGGACATTCCTTTTTCTTCTTTGATCGACCCAAGTACTTCCCCAGCTCGTTGGTTAACAAGATCACTCAGCTGATGTAAAATAGTGAATTAAAAAACAAATTTCAAACCAAATGAATTATTAGATACTTACTTCTGGATCATCAAATATTTTTTGATAATAATGATTAAGAACATCTTTCATTTCAATGATATCCAAATCATTAATCTTGTCTCCATTTGGTAGAAGTACATTATAAGTCTCTGAGTTAACTGTCACAATCAAAATAATAACAGCAAAAACGCTTATGACCGGAAACCCCTCTTGCTTCATTGGAATAATGTCAACCTGCAATAATAAAAAAATTTAGTAAATGTCTTGCAAAACTCGTTCAATTTACAAAACAAAACCAAAGAAATGTTAAAAATAAAAAAGGAAAAATGTAAACATTCGAACAAAACCAGATTATGGAAGTAATAATTACAGAAAAAAACTTCCTCGTTTTACACTGTAATTCGTTCTGTAATATAACACAAGACGCCCCCCTATTTGAACCCATTTAAAATGATAACTTAAAATTAATGAAAAGATCTCTATTCACATAAAAGTTCTAAAACGTGTTCAAATTACATCATAACAATCTACAGTGACTTTCGACAAACCAAATGCGTAAAATTCAAACATAACTCACTTGTACCTTCACTGACGGTTCAATTAACAAAGCAGAAACATCTGTGCGTCAATCGCATGATTGAGAAACATTTCCAGCCTATAAGGAAAATAGTTCAAACAATAACTTATAAATACCCGGTAAAATCTGATAACTCTTACCTTCAAAACTGTTCTCATCAGTGAATATCACTGAAACACTGTAAAAAATTTCAAGTTTTTTATCAAAACCATATTTCGAATTTTTTCACAACATAAGGAAAAGTTTCAACTGAATTATTGATCTTATGTGTCATTATATTTAGTTTTTTTTTAATTCTTACATCTCATAACCCGCCAAAATAAATAAATTAATCCGACTAAAATGACAACTACTACAAAACAAACTGTTCCAATTAAAACACGTATAAATTTAGCTTGACTTTCAGTCTCGTATATTCTTTCACTCGGCCCCTTTTCTTCTTGTACTTTACTGAAGACTCGGCATTTACCAGAATGAGTACACATTCCTCTATCATTTAAACACGGCTCTCCAATTGGTAAAAAAATAGTGTCCTTTTCAGAGGCAATGCCCCAGTAAGTGGCAGGAAGACATACACCATTCCATTTACAACACACTTTGCACGCAGTCTGAAAAAAAAAAGAAGATGCCGACTAAAAAATAAATAATTCAATTCAATGATTGCATTACCTGGGATGTTGAACACTTGCAGTCAGTCATATTTCGCTTACTGCAATAAATAAAATGACAAGCGCCATTCACGCATTCTCCCAATCCGTTTTTACAAGGGGTACTATTATTTTTCATTATTTCATCAGGGCAACGAGAACTATTTCCTGAACAAAAGTTAGCAAAATAACACTCTTTAATTTTTGAACAGTTTTGTCTAGCGTATGCTGGAATGTATTCGCAGCTTCCAGTGCAACACACATCACGGGAACTGCAGTCAGCGCGAGGATCTTTTCGGAGGTGGCATCCACGACAACGATCAGTGCTTTCGGGAGGCACACAGCACGGATCAAGTTCAGCACATTGTTCTTTTCGTCCACAATCACATTCTTCGTTTGGGTCTTTGATACCTGTAGACTTAAATTTTAAACTGTTTTTACTGTTTATATTCTAATGAACTTCAGGTGATGCGCTTGCGCAATTTAAAAATGATTTGGCATGCACTGCAGAAAAATTGCAGTTCATGCAAAAAAAAATTGCAGATATATCGAGTAAAACTGCAACCGCAGAAAAACTCAAATTTTCGAAATATTTTTGTTATTGCAAAATTTTTTTTACTAATAGAGAAGTAAAATTCTGAATATAATATTACCATTACCGCAGATTGGATATTCAAAGGTCAAACACTTAAAAACCTCGATCTTCATTCTAACTCCAATATCTTCTCTATAGCACTCGGAAATGCCAATTTTTTTCAATCTTGATCTATCTGGTATTGAATGCGCATTCATATAAAATATGTTATCACTTGTGGGCTGTTCTTCGCACTTATAATGACCACGATGTTCAGAAATTGGATCAATTGGTTCTGTATGAGCACCGAACGAATGGCAGATCATATGCACTAATGAATAAACACTTTGATTAAAACTCAAAACCATCCCGTTTTCATTTTTCAGCGATATAACAATTTTGTTGCAACTTTGATCGCACGCTCCGCTTATATCACTTAATTGATAACCAAATGCAATTACATTATTTGTAAATGCTCGATATGTAAATGCAATAGCTAAACAAACGTCATCCGAAGCAATATTGGTGAATTTTTCCATAAATGAATTTGCTGGTAAGTTTTCAGCAATATATCTGGAGTCATCAATATTAGTCAATAACTGAAAATCGTGAATATAGAGAGTTAAGTCTTTTTTGATACCATCTTGAGTAAAATCCACGTTCTCTAATACATCACTTGCTTTAGTTACGATTCTGTGAAGTCTCTTTACAATGTTGTCTAGTGATCCACGATGTGGAAGTCTGTACAGCAAGGTATGGTCGACTACTATTCTTAATAAACATACGTGTGGTTGGTTTAGTGTTTTAGTTAAATGTTTTAGGGATGAGATGGTGAGGTTCATGGTTGAGCGATTGGAGATAGAATGTTGCTTTCCCTGCTGACACTGCTGCAGCACCCATGTCGCTATGAAAATAAAATAAAAATTTGATAAAAACGCCATTTTTGGTTATGGTTTCTATGACTACAAATCTTAAATTCTAATTTGGTCATTTAAAAAAATTGAAAAAAAAATTTGCCGAAACCCGGGATTGAACCAGGGACCTTTAGATCTTCAGTCTAACGCTCTCCCAACTGAGCTATTTCGGCTGATAGAAACTTCTGCCTTATCTAGCATAAAATGAATTCCCAGTGGTTTGAGTAATTTATTATTTTAAAACGTTGCTTTTAGCAGAAAAATTACCTCCGTTTTCATTTTTTAACTTTTTTGATTTTGCGATTACATAATGGCAGTTATGTAGAGTTTTTTTAAATAAATTTTTATATAAAAATAAATGACTTATCAATTTCGTGTCTCAAAACTTAATACAAAATTAATTGTTTTCATTATTTCAGTAAAAAAATTAAGGCAAAAAAGAAATTTCAAAGAAGGTTTTCAGGTTCATTGGTCAATCTAGTAGACGGGGAGGTGCTCATGATTTCCATCACTTTTAGTATAGAATGCCACAAATAGTTTATTTGGTACAGCATTTGGATTATGCACACGACAAAGATGATCCATTTCAGCAGATCATGAGAAGTGAATTCCTCTGTCACACAATGTACAGGTTGAACTAAGGAATGTCCGGTCTCTTCAAGCCTTTCATCACTGCAGTCAGCCTCCAAGTCATTTTGCAAAAGTTCTAGAATTGTAAGATAAGGTATTTTACTTATCGAGAAATTACGCACAAAGAGGTTTACCTGTTTTACTTGTTGACGTCTCTTTGTTCAACATGAGTTTATTAGTCATATCAACAGTTTAGAAAGAAATGAGCCGTTATTTTGAAATGTGTGAATCGTTTTTGAAATGATTGTGAACCATTGTTGCTGCAATAGTAGCACGCAGGTTAATAATTAGTAAAAATGGAATAAATTAACAAATTTAACCCGTTATTACTGTATGTTAATCATTTGTTGCGTAATACACAATATACAAACCCTTCAACGATGCTGCTCAAAGAACATTGATTGATTGAATCTAATTTTTTATAAACAAACAAAAAGAAAAAAAGTGTTGCCGAAATAGCTCCGTCGATAGACTGACAATAATAAGGTCCAGCAAAATTCAATGAACTTTCAAGAAAATAAAAGTTTCTCAAAAAAGGATTGCTCTGGTGGTTCGTCTTTTTCATCCTCTTCCTTTTCTTCTTTCTGGGCCTTCTTAAGTTCTTCAAACTTTCGGATTTTAAAGAGTCCTAACATTCCTTCAATTATTCTATCGTAACAAACATTGAAGCATAGGGAAAATATCACCAACCCAATTGCGATGCAAATACTGTACAACCATTTTGGTATCACTCTTGGTATAAAATCACCCATTGGACAGGTGATCAATGTCATCACAGTAAAATACAACGCCTCCAAATATTTCCATTCCTCGTAAAAACTCATGAGAATTGCAAGATTTAGTAAATAAATCAGCCAAATTGATATTACTAAAGCTGATGGCACTTGAACATCTCTCCAGTTACGTGGTAGTGGCTCTTTTGGACGAACTTTGGGGTACGCTTCAACACTAGTGCCTGGCAATGGCCGACTTCCTTGAGCAATTGTCATTGACGATATTTTGTGAACAAATCGATTCCACCTTGTGGCTGGTGATGTGCGACCTCGATCCTTGTTATTTGTGTATCTAAATAAAAAGGTCAAAGGTTTTAATTAGACGTCTAAGCACTATTTCATATGATAGGGGAATCATTTTGCAAACACGACAACACCAGCAGCAACATGTGCTCCGCGAGCTCCCGAATTTCACTTAACCTTATTCCAGTAAGTTTGGTCGAGGAGCACTAAATTAACACTAAATACAATTTCTTATCAGTAAATAGCTCTTAAAACGGAGCTGGATAGGGGGAAAATGCAAAAAGGAATGTGTTTTGATGATGAACAGGGTCTTTAGATTGATCAAGTTTGCCATGGAATCAGAATTGAATTCCATCCGGTGTACCGACGCGCCACCATTATTAGAACTGTGGTCATTATTAGAACTGCCGATGCGACTTCGCCTTATTGACATTTTGAAACACAAATACACTATATACATCTTTGATAGCTAGAAATGAATATCTTACTAACATAAAAATAAAGCTTAAAAAACACTTATTATATAACGATTATTAAAATTACCTAATTCCATAGTACCAATATTTAAGGTAAAGGATTATAATTTGCAATGCTGCAGTGAAATGAATTCCAAGTTCTCTTAAGGTTAAAAGAGCCAAAGGGATTCCCACAACACAAAACAGAATAAAAAAAGCTTTTCCATTATAAGTGGCAGGCTGCATTTCACCAGTTGGTGTTGTAGTTATCAAAGCAAAACAAAAGCTGGAAACAATAGATAGGTCTGCCCAATTGCTAACTGGCTGCCTTGCTTCAACATCAAACCAGATTTTTTTATTGCACATTTTGGGACTTAAATCATCGATTCGGGCAACAAACTCTTGAGACCATCTTTCTTCCGTTATTTCATCGTCATAAGATAATTCGTACAATTTGCTAATAGTCCATTCTAAGTCGTCAATTAACTCTTGTCTTTCTAATACATCTGTGGGTCTTTCCAATATTCGAAATATAACTGCGCCAACCAAAATGTAAACAATAACGAGCAAAATGAGAAATAATTCTTGGATAAGAATATTCCATTGACGACGAATTGACGTTTTCTGTTCATCACCAGCTTCTTTTTCACCTTCGTCCATTATTCAACAATCTTTTGGTTGGACAAAAACATAACATTAAAGTCTTAAACCACTTATCTGTATTGGTTTCCACGCTAGATTTTAGAACAGCAGTGCGCGGTATAACTTGTAGCAACAATCAACAAACGCAACAACTGACAACAATCATCATCCAACCTTATTCGGAAAATTGAATTGAATAGCAACGTTCTAAAATGGTAACTAGATCTAGAAAGTAACATTTACAAATTATTAAAAAACATTATTTGTCACTTTCAGTCTTTTCTACGAAATAAGAGTTACTTTTACACTTTACGTTTTTTCATAAGATGGAGAATTTGGGCTTTTTTAACGTTCCCAATTATTCTTACTCCTATAATGATTTTCTATCATTTCTGTCCGGTAAGAACTTGCAGACTAATTCGATTAGATAAATTATTAAAACAAGTGCATTGTGTATGAAGGAGTCAAGATGTGGCTACATTATGATTTTAGTAACGCTATATTGGATATTTGATATTATGCCTCTTGCCGTGACAGCTTTGCTACCGGTTGCTCTTATTCCAATGCTAGGGCTCTTGTCATCAGTTGAAGTGTCGCCGAGTTACATGAAAGTAAGACTAAAGATTTTTTTAAAAATTCATTGAAAGTTTATAAATAGTTTTTTTTTTTATAGGACACGAATATGCTTCTTTTTGTCGGTATTAGTTGCGCCATTGGGGTAGAGTATAGCAATTTACATCGAAGAATTGCCTTGAAGATTATTTTAGTGTTGGGAACAAAGCCACGTTGGTAAGCCCAACCAGCTCAAGACAGAAGAATTGCACAATCTGAGGAAACCGACATAAGATCCTCATTTGCACTTGCTATACCCATATATGTTTAGAAATATTTAACTTTACTTACTCCTTAGGTTATTCTTGGGTTTTCTATTGCCAACTGTTCTGCTGTCAATGTTCATCAATAATACATCTGCAACAGCCATGATGGTACCAATAGCTGATTCGGTTTTGCTGGAAATGTACCCTTTTGATAATCCTGATGAGACAGAAGGTTCAATTAATTTAATTTTTTAATACAATTATTAAGTAACAATATAACACAAAAAAGAGAATTTCCTTGTGTACTTCTGCAACTGAAAATGCCTTATTTAATTTTATTGGGTGGCTTACAAATTTTAAAAACTAATTAATTTTTATTTCTGTTTGTAGAGGAAAGAGAAGCAAACAAGCCATCGTAAAATTACATTTTTATTATTATTGACAAAACACTACTAACTTTTTTAACTTTTACCAGAGATGTGAATTTAGTCAAAGAATCGACGAATATTCGAAATGGTATTTTGCTTTGCATTTGTCACGGTGCTAATGTTGGTGGAACGGGCACTTTGGTGGGAACTGGACCAAATTTAGCGTTTGCTAACACAATTGAAAGGTAAGGATTAAGGCAAAAAAAAGACTTTTTCAAATTTAATTATATTTTTTCTTTAGTGAATTTCCGAATGGTGAAGTGTCAGTTAATTATTTACTTTGGATGGCATTTGCCGTGCCCAATTTAATTTTGTGTGTGCTGTTAATGTGGTTAGTGCTTCAAATTCTTTTTCTGGGAGTAAAAGCAACTTTTAAGCCGTAAGTTAATTCAAATTTCAAAATCGCTGAAAATGATGTGTGAACTTTTAAGAAAAGCGCTGCACACTGACCCAGAAAAAAGGATGAAGACTAGAGCTATTATGCAAGAAAAGTATGATGAACTTGGCCCTATGACGTAATTAATAAATGACCCTTAAATAAGTTCGAATTGTTCCGATATGTGCATTTATAATTGCAGGACCCATGAAGTAACAATTTTAGTTCTATTTATAATACTCATATTATTATGGACTTTTCGCGAGCCTGGATTTATGCCTGGTTGGGTGCAGTTGTTGAATATTAAAGTGTTAGTTGAAACGTAAGATTTTAATTTTAGAGAATAATAAAACTTTTGTTTTGCTTAGGAAAGTCAAGGATTCTGCACCTGCGGTTTTGATCTTGTTTTGTATGTTTGCATTACCTGCTATATCCGATTGGTGGTGGTCAGATACTAGAGGTAACATTTTATATTTAGTGATTAAAAACCGATATCTATTTACATAAAAGTTAGGTTTCCCCCCTCTTATCGGGAGAGGCAATACAGGAAAACATATTTTAGATTATCTCACGGAAGTCTTAATGGTTTTTTTTCTTCATAGATCGTTCTCTTGACCCACCACCTCCTAGATGTTTAACATGGGAGTTAATTCATGCGCGAATGACATGGGGAGTTATTTTTATAATTGGAGGCGGGTTTGCCATGGCAGATGCTTGCAAAGTAAGAGGACTCTGGTGTTAACCATCAAAACTATTTACTAATATTTTTACAAGGCGTCGGGTCTCTCAATAGCTATTTCAGATTATCTCGGGAATTTAAAGGGGACGTCACCGTCTATTCTTTGCTTATTGGTCATGTTGATTACATTTGCTTTGACCACAGTAACGAGCAATACGGCAACGGGTTCTATTTTACTCCCAATAATGCTTGAATTAGCAAGATCCATGAAAATTGCACCATTATATTTACTTATACCCGCAACTTTGTGTTGTTCTTTTTCGTTTGTTTTACCTATTTCAACTCCACCAAACGCCATTGTGTACGAGCGGTCAAGATTAAATCTGCGCACTATGGCAGTAACAGGATTTTGGTTGGGGCTTGTTTGTATTCTGGTTACATTTTTTATGATATCTTTGTATGCGCCCCTGATTTTTGATCTGTCTAAATACCCTGAAGTTAAATGAGGTTAAGTTGTGTTTTATAGTGTTAAGGAAAGTGGGTAGGGTTGTTTACCGAAAAACGCAATTATTTTAAATAAAAATATCTATGTAAATACATTGAATAAAGTTGCAATTTGTAGTTTTAGAATTCAACGTCATCTTTGTTTTTAACTCTTTTCGAACAATACAAATCCTTTATTATGAGGCGTAAAAGGTAATGGCCACTGTAGCACTTTTATATCCCTTTCTTTTTCGCTGAAATACAGCTCATGCCGGTTGCGACTTAACAGCAGTGCGCGTATAACTGGTAGCAACAATCAACAAACACAACAACTGATGACAACAATCGTTATCAAACCTTATTCGGAAAATTGAATTGAATAACATCGTTCTAATTGGTAACTAAACCTAAAATACACCATTTAAAAATTTTCAAGATTATACAATTGTTTTTTGAGCAGATTGAAATTATTTTTTAAAAAACATTATTTGTTCACTTTTAGTCTTTTCTTCATAATAAGAGTTACTTTTATACTTTACGTTTTTTCATACGATGGAGAATTTCTACGCTTTCCTTATTTATTAAATCCATACCTTAAAACCAATTAATTTTCCATGTATGGTTTCACGAGATGTATCAACAGGTAACCATAGAGTTGAACAGCCAAAGGAACTGTAAAAATAGAATTCTAATAAGTTGCACCCAATTACAAACTATTAAAAAAATTATACCAACTCTACTTTAAGTAAAAATTAATAAATTAGGCAACTGTCATAAAGCACATCAACCTAATATATTAACTTTACTTTAAGTAAACTTAAGCACTTTAAAATTAAAAATCAACAAACTGACAGTCACGAAATATTCAGTGTAGGTTGTGTAGGGTAATAAGCTGACAATGAGAGCCCAGTCAAATATTTTAACTGTGAAATAAAAAACAGTATTAATTTCTACGCTTTTCTTATTTATTAAATCCATACCTTAAAACCAATTAATTTTCCCTGGCATCCGTGGGATTCATCTGTTGTTTCATTCCAATGATTAGGTTTGTTTCTTAAGTGATGAATACTACTACTACAGTAGATTCGGTTCCACATTTCTATAAATATAAAAAAGACAGCCCCTTAGATTAAGCAAGACTGCTTAATCTAAGGGGTATGCATTGAACCGCCCACCAAGACTATTAAAAGATTATAAATAACTGCCAGACATCCTCCCCTAAAATTATACTAAAAAACTAATTTCGCCTTTTCACACGTCCTCCCCTAACAAGATATTTGGCCCTAAAATTATAACTATTCGAAAATCAGCCTGTGAAACATCCTTTCGGAA
>JAQGAS010001869.1:0-14504 GCA_034686365.1 Pachymerium ferrugineum
AAACCCCAATTGTGTATAGCCATTGTATAGCCTTTGTATATCCTAATTGTGTATAGCCATTGTATAGTCTTTGTATAACCTTTTTGTATAACCTTTGTATACCCTTTGTATAGTTTTTGTATACCCATTTTATATACCCTTAGGATATACAAAAACGGTGATGATAACAATGTTTAGCAACATCATATTCAACAATACCAATGTTAGAAATCAACAATACCAATGTTAGAAATCAACAATACCAATGTTAGAAATCAACAATATTAACGTTAAACAAATTTAATATTGAAGTTTGAACTCCTATCAAGACTAATTTTACTTTTGTATTAGGTCCACTAGATGGCAGCAGGATCAACATCTTAACAAGATGATGTGCGCGGATTTCTAACTTGAAAAAACAAATCAAATCAAATAAGATCAAATAAGAGTTATGATTTTTTTTACCATAAATCACTTTCGTTGTAATAAACTTCTTACTCAATGAACAGCAAATCATTTAGACTAAAAACGGTGCAAATACCTACCCACACAGATTGACAATAATAAAATTCAAATTTAAATACCAATAATCCATGAATGGAATTGTAGGTACGATGCAATAAAATTAAACGCAACTCATTACGTTATAAACTAGGATTATTTTAACTGAAAGTGTAGACAATTAAACCCTTGGGTGCGGGGACAAATTAGAGGGAAAAGAAGAAGTATACATGTCTCCCTTGGTAAATCTCTGAAGTATCCTTAAAGACGAAATTGAGGAGTTATTTAATTGCAAAAACAACTTCAGGAGAGGAAAAGCAATTTAGAGAAATTGGATAATAAATTTGAAAAAAATATACAATACAAAAATAAATCAATAGTAAACTTGCTACCTAATCTCAGCAGATATTGCTTTCTATTAAATTCCATTCTAATAGTTTGTTATGTTATTGCTACTTCAGTCCAGAAGAGTACAGATAAGAGAAACTTGAAAAGTTTTAGATAACAATATCTATTCAATCTAAACGATTTCTTTATCGGAAAATATGCAAAGGTTCGTTCCAAAGGTTGAAACTGAATTATAAGTGACGATATGTGCTTTGCATTAACCAGTGAATAGGAATAATTAGATTTTGTGCTTTCTTTGATGTCTCATGACTAAAATTCAAGCACAAGTGACTTTTATTCTATTTAGAAAATTGGAAAAGTGCAAAATTAATTTGATTAGATTGAAATTTCACCCGAAATGTCACAACCAGATGATTAATTTCTTGCACACCAGAACACAAAACAAACCCAGTTTTTCATGGCAGAAAAACAAATTTGTTTTACTTGACTAAAAACACCTGAAGAATATTATTGATCCTTTGCATTGCACAATAACAGCGGTTAAACAAGTTTGTAATTTAAACTACTCCAATTTAAATGTTAGTCAATTTCGTTATTTTTTTTGACGGAACTGCCAGTAGATGGCAATAGCCGCACGGTACTTGCTGTAGATATTCAACTAAAGAAAAAGATAAATAATGCTTCAAGGAACAATTTAAACGTGATCTTCAGTGACGATTCGCGAAATGCATATTTTATTTATATGACACGTACCTGTTCAATTTACACGTCACTGAGTTCAAGTTAATTTTTTTCTGCGTTTGAAGACAGCGTTTACTCAGGCTTCATTAGGTCAATATTTAAAATTACTAAATAGTAAAATGTAAACTTTCTTTCCTTTTAAGATGAAGCTTTAACAGAGCAGTTTGATCTTCTCCAAGTCGGTTGGACCTGCATCCACAAAAAACAAGTCGACTGGAAATAAAATAAATAATTCAGCATTAGGTTAAATCTTTGCAGAGCAGAGCTTGCATCCTTGATTTTGCAGTTGATTCGTACTTGTTTGATCCTATAGTGAATCAGGGAGCTGCGACTCCATTTAGGTTCCATGCAGAGGAGGAAATTTATAGACGCCCACACGCCAAGGGACACAAAGAAACGCTACTGGATGAGAATTCAATTGGAGCCCTTGGGCAAGCCGACATTGACACTTGAACGCCGCACAAGCCCTTCACGCTCTACGCATCTTGAATGTCAATGGAAGAGAAGGGCATCCATCATTAGAGGTCTTCTTCGAAAAAGAAAGGTCTTGTTGTCAGAAGAAAAGCAGAAGGCGTGTATAATAGAATCTCTTCAATTTCATGCGTGGTCGACATGGGCATAAACCCCCGTTCCATTTTTAATTACAAAGTTTCCGTCTCACATGCCAATCAAAAATTGTTTCAACCTAAAGTTGAACTAATTTTTTTAAAATCCAATATGATTGAAAATCTATCTTTTCAATTTCAAATTTTGCTTTGTTGTCTTAAAGAGTTTGTTCTTTTCGTATATTGATACTACAATACATTAAATTAAACACTGCAGGCTCTTCATAAGGTGCAAGACCTTCTATTGGCTTCTTGAATGTCCCTTAGACATCACTTTTGAAGAAGAATATTTGAATACAAGTCGGGTGATTCTTTCCATAGCGAATGGAAATTCATCAAAATCAAGAAATGTGCAATTTTCCACTATGATCTTGAAGAATGATTTTTGTCTTTAATAGAGAGAATCTTTTCGTCTTCCCACTTTGAGTGGAGTCTGTTGTCGCATGGCTGTACATAGCCGGCTGGTTCACGATAACATCATCTATTATCTTGGCTTTCTTGGATTGCAATCTTTTACTCAAAGCCTTGCCCCTGATGCAACCAGCCGTGAAATAAGCAGCATTGAGTGGAGGTAAAACTTGGCCTCAGTAAAAGTCACTTTATAAGAAATATACTTCCAACTCATTCAAGCATCTGCAAAACAAAGACATTGCTCGTTTCTTATCCCTTGAAAAACAAAAGGAAGCTAACAAATTTTCACTTGTGACCAACGAATAAAACGTTACGTACTATCACTTTAAAATTACATGCTAAGTAAAAGCATTTTGGAATTCAAACTTTAAATCATCCTTCTGGCTAACATCGATCCGTGGATTTTAGTGCATATACAAGTACTACAATTTCAGGAAAGAAAATCCTTACAAAACTTTTGTAAACAAACAATCACATTTCTTGACAACCTGACTCCTTACTGAGAAAACTTTTTTTGTAAAAAATCTTCAAATTTGAAGTCGATGCTGCAATGAATAAAGATATAGATCAGATAAATTGATCGGGGGGGCTTGTTTCCTTTTACGATCATAATGAGATCACGTGCCACGGTGGTAGCTTTACTTTAATTTTATGCCTTTATTTACCAAACACGTGCACAATAGAGCAGCACGCACTTGGCGCCAAGTATGTTGTCTGCTCAGGAAACTGGATTCACACTGTTTCTGTATCCATCCCAGTCTCCAAAGCGAGAAATTGAAAGAAATCGAAGACGAGTGCTCTTCCTGCACTCACGCACAAAGAGTGAAATGATGTGAGTTACTTTTGATGCGATATCGGGTGGAATCCAGTGCAGCACTGGATTACGTTCACATTACAGTTGTATACGCTTACCAATTTAGCAGGCTTTAAAATTTATAAATCATTTACCACGTGATTAAAAAGCAACGCCTTAATGTAATTTTACTTTTTAATGAATAGTGTAAAATAAACGGCCATTTTGTGCATCTTGGAAAAAAGCCAGCATTAACAAGATTGAACAGTGACCGCTGGCACTTTCTGTAGCGGGAGACTTTGTTCTTTACATTACCAAGTGTTGTCATTAAACATTTATACAACATAATGAGAGCAAAGGAGCGCAATTAGTTAAGTCGGTGACAAAATTACACCGAGAAACAAGAAATGAGCATATACTTAAAACCGACATAACAACTAAGGTGTAATCTACTTGACGCCAATCAATATCATTATTGTCCATGAACATCAAAAGATGGCTCCAATGCAAGAAAACTAATTTGTTATTCTGCTTTCCTTCGTGTGTGTGACAGTTAATCCGTACTAATGATTTTCTGATGCACACTAGACAGTGCCATTTAGTGATAGTTCCTAACAAGGTATCTCATTAGAGATATCAATTCTCTTGAAATAACTTTTTTTTTCTATTTTTATGCAAAACGCATTTCGCATTTTGACTGTAATGACTGTAATGGCTTTTGTTATAC
This sequence comes from Pachymerium ferrugineum, assembly GCA_034686365.1. Classification (NCBI taxonomy): domain Eukaryota; kingdom Metazoa; phylum Arthropoda; class Chilopoda; order Geophilomorpha; family Geophilidae; genus Pachymerium; species Pachymerium ferrugineum. The sequence continues at coordinate 4,106 of JAQGAS010001869.1, forward strand.
TTTTTGTGCAATTTTTCAAACGAGAAATTGATAAAGGGTTATTTGTGCAATAGAGTAGCTCGAAAAAATAACCACTGATTCTGGTTGTCTGGGTGTAATTGATGGCCGAGTTGTAGGGTTATTAATACGACCTTTTTACTGATGGGTGAAAGACTGCCTTTGGGGAAGATCTGTCTTCGCCTGCTGTATTCATTATGGCCCCTTGAAGAAAGAAAACCAATGGGGATAAATCTCATTCTCCTTCGGTAGACTACAAAAGACTTTTAAAAAAATCGTGGCTCAATCACCATTTAGTTCCTGATGGATGTCACTACAATAAATTCGATTCGGGCTCTTCTCCATATGCATTTGCTTAAGTGAAACGTAGAAAGACATAAAATTAAAATTCCATATATGGTGTTCCTTGATCAAATTCAACTTCTGATCTATATGAAAGTTTTGACAGTGTTTTGCTTTATAAATAAGTTTAGTTTTTCAGTACAGAGTAAATTTGGTGCTTGAATTTCCATTTAATTCGTTTATAAATTGTTTATTAACGCCTGTCTTTTAAGCCCTTAGCCTACGTTAATAGAGTTGTTTTCGAGCTTATCAGGAAGAATTGGAGATTACGATTCGTATAATTATGTGGACTTTTTAGGAGGATGCAACCTCCTTGCGTGCAATGTGGAGAGCCTTGTCAATATTTGCTGTACACATCTTAAGGTTCTAGAAAAATATCAGAAACATAGTTTGTAAACATTCAACTTGGCTTGCAGGAACCAGGCGGACCCGAACCTCATCCAACCACTGGAAAATTGCCAATATACGCAGTTTTGTTGTGTTGGACGCCTGTTTACTTATGAGACTTGGCCATACTTCAGAAATTATAAATCTTTTCTTTCTCATTTGAAATTCTTTTTTTCTTTCTTTTAATATTTATTTCCTTAAACTGGGAACTTTACCAGGCCAAATCTTTTCTTTTCTTAATTTTTTCTCTATTTAGACTTTAAATCATTTTTATTAATATTTAATAAACTGACTCAACTTTAAAATTTAATTCTCTTTTTTCCATACATGTTATCATTACATTCTTTCTTCTCTGCAACAAATCAGTCATGTCTTGTAGAAAAGAGGGAAGGTTATGTATAATGAACTTTTAATAGATCTTATTTTGTAAGAATTAATTTTTTTTCCTCACTTTTTCTATTGTGAGAAGGCGGTAATTAGCTATTGCTAATCGCATTAGCTAATTTTGTGGACATGTAGAGAACATAATTAAGAAGTTAGTCTTTTCAATGTGCCAAGAGTCTATACGACTGAATTAATAAATGAAACTGCTGTCACTTTCTATTTGAAATTAGCATTTTAATTTAACCCGAATGAAAAATTGATGATTAAAAAAACATTCATTTATGATACCTGGTATCAGCAAATGAGCGTGTCAAGTAACCAATTATACCATTGTAAATCATATACGCGGCTCTTTTTGATAGATTAATAAAGTTATGAAAATAAATGGTTTATCTCAACAATTACACATCAGGACTACATCTAAAAATAAACAAGCATGAATGGACTTTAATAACTTTACAGCCTTTGTTAAGAATTTTATTCTTCCTCAAAATGCACCGAATAAAGATTTTCTCACAAAGTGTGTAACTACGTGTTTTGTTTTCAGTCGCTTGCATAGAAACTTTATGGTTAAAGTCAAGCTTTTATGACCGTGACTAGATTTTTACCACAAGAAAATAAATAAACCTCTGCTTATTCTTTTATTCGGTTCAAGAAGAAAGGCCACACCATTGATCAAAATTCCATGTCAGTCATCGCTATCAGTGCAAGAATAAACATATTGATTATAGGGGATTATGACATATTGATTATTAAATATTTACGCTGTTCAATTTGGATAATTCACTCTATGATAATATGAAACTCAATTACAAATACCCCTCCCCCTTATAAAAAACGTGAAATGTTATATATAAATTTCACGACGAGAGTTCGGTTATTGAATCAACTGAAGAGATGTGTCTATATTTTCTTTTTTATTTTGTTCGGCGGTACAGTTCGGGAGAGGGTCAATCAAGTTGCTTGTTGCCATCGTCATTCAATTGAACCGCTACTCGTTCGGTTGGTAGTCGTTACTAACGGTTGTCAATCAATCAACTGCTAGTGTCTAGAGAATGCATTATAGGAGCCCTTAATTCACGTACAGCACTCTCGCAAACTCATATGTAATCAGAGAAGGCAAAGCACTAGACTGCGGTACCATCGACTTGGCAATTTGGAGAAGAACATATCTTATCATTTAATTACGTCTTGGTTGATTTGAAACATTCTTTTAAACTTCTCTAGACCTATTCATCAACGCCTTGTCTGGTGACACTAATTAACAAATCAATATTAAAGCAAACAACAAATGCCGCCTTTTTTAAAGATTACAAACATATTAAAAATCCGTGTCGGGGTGTTGTTTCCACTTAGAGGAATTTGTCGTTACTACTTCTCTAACCCTTCCACATTTCGGAAATGAGGTTTATGCCCCACTTCCTGTCGAGTGCACGATAGCCTAATTTTCAATCTAAAACTTCCGCACACGTTTACACGCTCCGTGTAACACAGCGTTGATAAGTCGTTAAGTTTGGAATATGTTTTACTTTAAAATTACATTCCGCATTAAATTAGTAAGAAATTTTGACCAGTTGCGGCTAATCAGTTTTAATTTGTTTCATGAAGGATGTAAGGTAGGCCGGTTTAAATGGAAAATGGAATGTGTTGTAAGTGTAAGAGAGTCAGGACTGCCCTTGGCCCTCATGATGAAGGCGCTGTAGGGAAAAGGGGGTCTAAGGATATCCTTTCTAGCAGGCGACCAAGATTCGCGTCCCAGCAACATCCACGTGCGTTGGGGCGTGAATGGGAGCGCGGCCTCGGTGGGTTATTGCGGCAGTTATCTTTCTCTTTCCTTCATCGCTGTGGACGATAAAAGAGAGGTGGTGGTGGAAGAGGGTATCTCACGAGTACGACCCCACACGAACATATGACGACTATGTTTCCATGTGAATAAACACACGACAAGGAAACAAACGCATGTGCTCGAGCACATCCCGTGCAAGATTGCACTATGGAACATATCTTGTCTTTTTTTTTTCTTTCTTAATTTAAAAACTTGGCAAAATATTCCCTTGTTAATTACTTATTATTATCTGCTATTATGGCAGAGTTGTTATATGAGCAAGTGGAAAATTAGATTCCTCTTGAGAAATAAGTTGATGTCCTTTGGGCAAAGCTGCAAGAAAACACATTTAACACGATGGCCCGTGGTATGGATGCAATCTCTAGGGATTCCTTATTTATCATTGTCCAAGTGGATGCCAACTGCAGTAGCCTGCAGCCAAAAAGATGCTCAAACTCATCCATATTTAGTGACTGCCTCAGGTCAGTTGCAAGCAAGCACTTGGCTCTTGAATTTACTGCTATTGTCCAAGTGGTTATGAAGGGCGCACGAATGACCCGTATTGACCAACCTTTGTCCTTTTTATCCTTTCATGTTGTTCTTTATTTTCCATAAAATGTGTACACTGTTGCATTCTTTTGATATTTTCATCTTCACTATCAGTTCTGTGTGGCCAGGTAGATGGCCTTTTTTATTGCAAAACTTTCCCCCGGTGTGATGCAATCCTAAAATTTCTTCTTAAAGACTACATATTCAGAAATAATGTAGCTTTAAGAGTTAAAAAATACAAGAAATTAATTAACTCCGTTTTTATTTGTTTTATACAAAAAGAACAAAGAAATTATTAAATAATTAATTTTAAAAACTATTTCGAAAAAAATTACATTAATGATATTTATATTACTGAAATATAAATAAAAAATTGTTTTTAAAATTCAACCATTTTCATTTAACATTAAAGCAATCAAAAACTTCAGTAGCGAGTAATGTCGGTGTTTTAATTAAAGAAACACTCCTGGGTTTCAAGTTTTGGCAAAATGTCTGAGAGCAGATAGATATGGCAATGTTAAGAGTATCAGATTGTACCGTCACAAAAATTATTTTTGAAATGAAGGGTTTTGTAATATCAAGTTCTCCTTAATAAATCGTGAAAACTGTGGGGGTTGTTTCAGTTATACGATGTCAAGAGAAGTAAGAAGAATCGAATCAAGGTTGGGAAAAACGTTGTTCACGTACGTGATGACTGATGGGTTACTTGTGTTGGGTTTTTCACGTTGGTTTTAGGTGAACGCTAGTCTGAAAAATATCATGTTTTCCAAGGCTGCATGCATGGAATTTTAAATTAAAAGTCATTCTATGTATCTTTAATATTTAAAAAATAAAATTACTATTATTAATTAGCGTCCTCTTTTATCGGTGTGGAATAATCGATATATTAATTGAAAATATTAAATACCTTCCTATTAATTAATTTTTAGTGACAGGTCATTGAATTAAAAAACTCGAAAACAAAATAAAACTTTAAAAAAAGTGGAAAAAATGATAAAGATAAAAATGCATTTTACAAGCCAGTGATCATCAAAGAAATTTCATGTAACATGAAAACAAAAGACTGAAAACAAAGATAAGGGAAACTGTATCTTTTGCCATATAACTGAACCTGTAATAAATAAATGATAAAAAAATCTGGCGTTTTGGACATGACAAGAAAATTACGTGGCTTTTACTTGAAAACGTTATATACTCAAAAAGATGTTATCACGTTAATCATTGTTTGACAGTTGTAAATATGCATTTGTTGCATCGTTACTTTTTCAAACATCTCAAGTAATAAAAGATTGATTTATTTCATCCAACCCTCAACTTGCATATATTTTATTACCCCAAGCAAAGTGTCTGCGAATCCTTCATAACTTTTGTGTTACGAGAATAAAATGTGAGGGGTACAACATATCAAAAAGTTTGTTCACTGTTGACACACATAAACTGAAAAGTCATGTAGAAGAAATGGAGAGACCCTGTTTGGAGGCCATTCCAATGCAATGGATTTTTTTTTCATGAGAGAGTAAAAATACTCCCCCTCATTTCTTTTATCCATATTCTTGGCCCATTAAGTACGCTAGGATGATCAGCAGGAGGGCACAAAATGTCTCTTTCTGATACTCTGTAATGACGCCACTCCAGAAACATTTCATTCTTGAAAAAATCCGCCTGAGAAAATAATTATTTAGAATCAAGTGCAACAGTAAAAATAAGACGGCAAAGGACGTTAGGCTTTCTTAGATTTAATTAAAGTTTTCTTTTCTATTTTTGTATAATGAATGAGTCTTCCAAACTACCTTAGAAAAGTTAGGAAAAAAGTAGATATCATAACACAATTGAATGGTTTGCGTGGTTAAGTGCAAGGGAAAAAATGGGGAGGGGAAAGAAATGAGAAACTGAAAGTTAAAATGAGAGGGGAGAATTTATGAGCTGTAATCTGAAATGATACTCAGTGAAAAGGAGTGCAGGGGGAATAATAAATTATCTTCTTTCAATGTGCGAGTAGTAAGTCGAAAAATACTTTTTGTCCCACTTCTTTTCAAACTCTCTCGAGTTTGTAAACAAATATTAAATTACCCATTTGAAACTTTTAAGATTTTTTTTTTCTCTCCCTCGTCCCAGATTTTTAATTTTTTATTTAAATGTGCAATGCCAAATAAGAAGTGGTGGGTGGATCTAAATGTGTAGTGCATATAAATTTAACCAAAACTTGAGGGTGAAATGCATTTCTGTGTTTGAAATGATATTAAAAATAGTTGCAACGGAAATAGATGTCATGTTTCATCCAAGTAATAGCGTTTTTAATCATATTATCAGGTTGCAAGTAACTTTTATCTCTAAAAACCTGCGCATTTTCTAATCGTATCAAACAAGGGTTTTAAATAACTTAATAAATACTTCTTATTCAGTTTGAATGCATAAATAATTAAGTTTTTGTTAGTGACTCAAGAAGCATTACTCAATTTAAAAAATTAATTTCAAACATTTTATTATACATCTGAGCGATTCCTAAATCGCGAGTAATATCAAAATGATTTTTATTGAAAATGTAAAGTCAAAAAGTTTAAGGAAATGTCTAAAATACGATGAATACACATTTGATGGCAGCGATTGGCTCAATTCCAAACCACTTTTGTCCTTCCGGTTAGTTTTTGTGTAAACCCGTCTTCTACGTGCTAATGAAAACGCATTTTCTGTCCTTACACCGAACTCCCCAAGGATATTGGAATTTGCTGATGAATACAGATCTCACCATCTAAAGAGGTGACTTCTTAAGATCTGAATCGAATCCAAGTTCAAAAGTACATGGGACTGGAGCTAAGCTTTTTGTTCTCAAATCTTCTATTCTCCAATCCCCGTACTAATTCTTTGTCATTTCAGCACTATGCTCCAAGGTAGGTAGGTAATTGAATTTTTTTTTTCTAACTCTTTTTTTTTTTTTTCTTTATCAACTAGGGGTTTTTCTTTGACGTGTTAATGGAGCACCCATCACCCAAACAAAAAATTGTGAACAAAACATTCGGTTCTTATTGATAACCTGTCACTTGCAGAAGGAATACTATTGGCAAAACAAATTTTTTAACCTCTTCACATTTGTGAGAGATCACTTCTCACCCACACACTAAGAATGAAAAATATTTTTGCACATCCCATTTATAAATATTCATCCCAAAAATAAGAACGTAAAAAAACCCTTTTCATAAATTATTTATAAATATAAATGAAAAATTTTTTCTCCTAGGTATTTTAATGCGTAGAAAAATGTAAAAGTGTTCCAACTTTTTCAATTGCCCGCCGCACAGTGTTTGCAAGCAACCAATCCAAGATCCTAGTACGCCCACCATCGATTTGTGACGAGAGTGCTGATGGGAAAAGATTCGTTTGCTTTGGCTGTGCACCAGAGGTGAAGAGCAGATGCCTCTACCAGCCTCGGTGTTGACGGTACTCTCAGTGTTGCTCTGCTGTAACAAGCCTCAAGTGAGAAAATTCCTCTCGTAAATATTCGTGTTTTATCTCCATAAACAAGACCTTAGAGCAGAATTACTTATCACACATTTCCGCACGCCATGTGAGATGTGAGTGAAACACAAGCTGCATTTGGATTAAATAGTGCTTCGGTCATGGACCTCGTGGTTTCTACCTTGGCCTTATGCACATCACTTCTTGGGTTTTTACCTGCAACAACAGGTAAGGCACAAGTTTTTAGCCCTTATGTTTCAATCTTGAATGTATTTATCCAATCAAATATTTAATTTCTCGCCAAAAGAGCAAACTACAGTGCAGGGAAACGCACTTTCTGATCTCTAAGAGGATTTACTCGGCTTATCATCAGTCTCTGGACTGAACGAGAGCTTATTATTAAAGTTCTTCAAAATCGTTATTCTGTATATAAAAAGTGTTTATAAGATTTCAATATGAAATAGCTCACATTGATTGATAGGTTATAAAATGAAAACTGTTTTTTCTACTCTCTTCATAAATCTCATTTTTATTTTGATTCGCTTGCAACTTTTAACGTCAAATCCCTTTAGGCCAATTAACAAGGTTTTAAGTTTCTTAATTCTGACTCAAATTGTCTAATTTGACTCTTCTTGATGACGAAATTAACCAAATTAAGTCCAATTCGTCCAATTACAGAAAAGGCTACGTATTTTAATGAAATATATTTTTATAAAAAAACAAAATCGATTGCAATCGAGAGATTTCGAACAGAATATTTCAATGTAAACACGTATTGCAACTCGCAGCGTTCAATTTATTAGGGGAAATAAAAACAATTCCCCTAATTAACTTGAAATAGTAGCCATTAAAACCTTCGAAAAAGTTTCTATAATGGCTCACACCATCAGGTTCGACAATTCAAACCACGTACTGGCAAACTTAGTTGTTGTCTCTTCAGTTGACCCTTCACCTGATTAAGAGCACTGTTACCTTCTAGTGCACAAGAAAATGGCCACGAGTCCATCAAAGGCTCATGGGATGAGTAAACCATGTAAATCCCTACCATCAAAGTTGCTCTTGCCAAATGGCCCAAGGCGGATCAAGGCGCGACTTTTCTGATAGGCGAAATACTTTCCAATGACACTTTCCACTTGAAAGCAGTTTTACTCTAAAAATTTATGATTACTGATTAAGGTGTATGTGAGTTGGCAAATCCTTCCCATTCCACAAACCCTTAAGCTCGCCCACACAAGACAACTTACAACTTTCTGACAACTTTCATTTTAATTTGACTTGTTGTAGTTCTTGTTCTACATAATCTGGAACTTTAAGAGATAAAAAAAAAAAAAAAAAAACTAGGATAAGATGATTGCGAAATGATGAAAGTGAGAAGAAAAAAAATATCCACCTTTTTCCCAGAGATGTTTTTTTTTTTCTCTTTTCCTTTGCGAACATCCGGAGCACAGATTTACGAGACTTACGACTGATTTAATAAAATCGGCCTTTAATAAAATGACAGCTGTGAGCAGTAATTACAATGAGAGTGGCAAGCAAAGTCTCATCACCTCCAAGTGGAATCTATTAAGGCACGTGGCTGACGGACTCTGCCATTCGATCGATCTGTTGATCCGTGAAGAGATGGGAGTGATGTCCACCAGCAGCTGCGGTGTCCAATAACCCTTCACTCAAGATTGTTCTTCTGCTTCAAACTAGCCAAGCAAAATGAGAAAACGACTTTAGATTCTCTCTCATAGTTCTGTAATTCTGGCATTTTGTGAAAATAAAAATGCCTCGCAGTCAAAATTTTCGATTTTAATATGTATTAAAATGCAACTCCCATTCTTATATTGAATCGTCTCAATTTTATTAAATGTTGTACATTGAATAATAATAAAAAAAAAATCTATTTTACTCTTTGGGAAACAGAAAAGCAAATATGATGATGCAGCCAGTTAATGAGGTCTCTTTTAATGAATTTCAAACTCTTATTGAATCAAACGTTTCTTCAAATACACTCAAGCCTTTAGTCAAATATTCCCTGAACCTGATATTTAGTAATACTAAAATTATAATGAGATAGCAATAAATTATTAATTTATATATTAAATAAACCTATTAAATAGTATAGAAAAGTCATAAGGACTTTATAAAAATTTTAGAATGGTTACTTCAGAGGAGAATTAATCCTATTTAAAAGCAATTTCGCACTAAAGTTTTGTGAGTTCATTGACAGTTATGAAACTGTAAGACAGGTGAAACCTGCAGAGATTTTAATGTGAAAATTATTATCGACTGACCCTAGGCTGAGCAATTTGGAAGTGTAACAACGGCTGTAATTCTCCGCCCATACTGTGTAAATGAGTATGTCTTTGCTGCTATTCCAGCACAATCAATATAAACGAGGAGGATGGAACTCATGGAACTAACTGCCACTAGTATAACTCCAAAAGAATGAAAGAAGGGACCGAGCAAAAGCGGAGTGAGATGAGAGGAAAAAAAAAAATAGAGAAGAAGAGAGAAGCAATAGAAATCGGTGTACGAGGCACAATGTGCAATACTTGGGATAGTTTCAGTGTCATAACTCCATAAAAATAAAAAAAATAAAACAAATTGGGTTCATAACTTTTTATTGGTATACATTGGCCACGCTATTACAGGTGGGTTGTTCCTTTATGGATCTACCGAACAAAATTTGATTTTTATTGGGCCTAGTAAAAGGACCTTGCCTTTAGTAGAAAACTCTATTGCTAACCCACCAAATGTTGTGTGTCACTGACCCTGTTCTTCTTGTCGGGCTATTTGATTTAGTTTGATTATTTATTTACTCATGCCCAAAGCGTTAGGTTGGAGTGTTTGGGTTCTTGTTAGTGTGCATTGTGTCTCTTGCTGATTGTTGTTTGTGCTCCAGAGGAAGCGTGGAAATGGATGATTTCGTCGCAACCCATGCAGTTTCCGTAGAAAATTGAAGTTAATCAAGTCAAACCCGACACTTTCCACATTGAAATCACGCCATTTTCATTTTGGACCAACCCATGGAACATCAAATTGAAATGAAATTGATTGCATTCTCTATCTTTCCTTCTTTTCTTACCCGCAATGAATCTGATATTTTTAGTTTTCTATACACGCACCATCATGGTCAAGTTACATCACATGCACTTGCTTGAGTCAAAGAAAAAGATATTGATTGCCCACTCTCATCATTCTTAACTATCTGCTAGACTAGTGGCTTTGAGCTTTGTTTGTGCAGTCTCTGAGTGAAGAGTTAATAAAGAGGAGATTGTACTTTGCAACTTAATGACAAACAGTGGCAGCAGACGAATCCAGTGCAAGTTTAATCACTCTCTCAAATCGGTTCGGCTTCCTATTGTAGCATCAATCAATTTAATTGAGAATGATTTTATCTTAGAGAAAGTATTCCGTAGTAAACACTTTTTATTACATTGCTTGTCACGCAGCTGTGTAATTTTTTCTTGGGGG
>JAQGAS010001870.1:0-14490 GCA_034686365.1 Pachymerium ferrugineum
GTGGCTCCTAGCGCAGAACAAAGGAGAGAGAAAGGCGTTGCCCTCATCTTTAGTTTATCCCTCGTTCTTTACGACCTGTAGAAGAATTGATGATTTTAGAAACATGTATTAATTTAAAATAAAAATACAAATATTAAAAGTCAAGGACTTACAATTACATAATGCAGGAGCCGAGAGAAGCACGTCGTTCCCCTCCGAGATTCTCCGAGTCGTCTGATTCGGCTGACGCTTGTGATTGACCGACTCGAAAATGAGGGCGGAGCATAACTTGAATAAGCCAATGAAAGCGTCGGAGATCGACGTCATAGCCTAAAGAGTAGAGTGATGACGTCAAATTTTTAATGGCGTCGGTTGAGCCCATTTTGAGAGATAGTGAAGGGGAATCTCAAGGGTTTAAATTTTTAATGGTGTCGGTAATTAAAAAAATAAAATCTGATAAGTAATTCATTGATAAATTGTGTAAAACATTCTTTAATATTGTAACTTTTTCCGAAAAATTTATTATTTGATCCTCTCGTACTCTTTATTTGTTTTTTCAATCAAAAACATAAGCTTCCTAAATTTTTGGTTTCAACAGCGTAGTCAACAAATCACCCGTTTTTTATGCTGAAAAATCGTTACAAAATTATATTTTTACATGCTATTCTCAACAAGGTTTATCTGATGATAACAGGAAATCGTTAATTTAATTGGCATCCGGTTGAGCCCATTTTAAGAGATAGTGAAGAGGAATGACCTTCATTCTTTTTCAACAGGAAGTTAAACGAGGTCAACATCTGTCAAATTGACAAAAATGGCTAAGCCACCAAAATAATTTATTTTTTTATTTTTATTTTTTCCAACATGATATACAAACAAAAATATTCTATTTTTCTTCAACCCGGATCAATAATTACCTATTAAGTTAAAAGAAGTATTTTTTGGATTCGTAATAAATTCAGAATTTTTGTTGATTGTTAATTTTATAAAATTTTGTAGAAGTTTTAAACTCCACTCATTGCAAGCGAGAAGCTGCGGTAGAAGAAGTAAAAAGCAAAATAATAAATTCACCAAAAAAAGAGTCAAATTTTTCAATCATCAAATAAAAGCCAAGAGAAAAAAATAAATATATGAATAAAGTAGGGAAAAAAAAATCAAACATGTTGTACTTTTTAAAAACGTGTATGAAAAGTCAATAAATACATATTTACTAAAAAAAAATGCATAATTTCTCGTAAAGGATTGGCAACAGACTGTCAAAAGAAGTATTACATAAATATTTATTAGTTCCATCAACAGGAAATATTAATTAAGCATGATCATCAACACATAACACATGATCATCAACACATCATTCCACTCACAATATGGATATACAGAACAACATGTTTCACATCGCTCTCGAAGGATCAACGCTCTACGTTAAACATTTTGACGATAGGGAAAAATCATTCAAAGAGGCAGGAGTCATACTGCCGTATGGGCCGATGCCGAGACCCATAGTACCAGGAACATACAACAGTGTAAACGCACCGGCAGAACTAAAATGGATCATGTACCTGCGACTAAAACTAGTAATGCATTTTGATTTCCTAACACCAGTGAAGCTAGAAATGCGGGTGCAGGTAGCGCGCTTCATAAGCATTCTCGAAGAGGAGTTAGTGGACAGGTCAGTCTGGAGAAATTACATTTCGGCCATATCGACATACAGAGCTGATGAACTGTCGGCTAAAGTTTTAGTGTGTCCAGCTAGCGAGTACCAACTAATACCGGACATATACTACCCAGAGCATGAGCTGAGAATCAACAGACAAAGCATAACATGCAGAGTGGTACCATTTACAACCGGGAGAAAAGTGACGTGCGTAGAGGAACAGGAACGAGTGGAAGAAGAACCTCTTCCACACGTAGATATGAACGAACCGTGGGACTGAAATCTAATGTAACTAAAAACGAAAAACTTGTATCAATTATATTACAACTAAAAAACCTGTATTGATTATAATCAGCATGTAATCATTAGATAATAAAAATTAGCAAAACAAAACTATTATAAGCATTTGCCTGGACCAGACATCCACGACGTTACCTCGGTAAAATTTATTTAACGTTACCGTTTCAAGTGGATCCCTGATAAACTGTTCAAGCTTTTTGGACCAGTTCCTACAGATATGCTCGACATTTTGGGTACACAATGTGTGGCGAGACAAATGTGTGAGAGCTGGCATGCTTATTAAAAAATGACAAAATTTCATATATACATATGTGTACATTTTCTGTACTGATGTTGAATCAATCACAGAATTTTTAAGCAGAAAGAAGTCTAAAAAGTTGCTGAATTGCGCTAAAACGGGGTTGATAACCTCAAATGAATTCAGCTTTTTAAAAAAGGGTTTAAAAGTGTAAGTAGAATTCTAAGAATTTACCTTTTATTTTTTAAATTTAAATTTTTGTGTATGTTCCTTTGTTCGGTCGGCGCTCCCTCGCCCATGCCCATATTGCTAGCTTCTACTATCAATAAACATCCACAATCTTGCAGAAATCGCAACCAAAGTTCGTAATTAACAAAAACACTTTACAATTAAATAAACACATACTATTACAACTGGGAGTTGTGCAATTAACTTTGTTTTCCAAGAAAAGTCATGTGACGCGATGACATATGTGATTGCTTCTCATGAAGACGGACAAGATGGATGCCACAACTGTACGTACAACGAATTTGAGACAACTTGTGCCTGTTTCCCCGGTCAGATGAGCCACTACAAAGGCCAAACCCACCCGAATCGACCATCTAACCACTGTACAACATGAAAACAGTAAGTTTTAACCATTTAAGTGCTCAAAAAAGGTTTGACAACAAGTGCTTTTATGCTTGGGCCATTGGCAACTTTAATTGCAGTAGAGGTGGCTGATAAATCTGGCAATAATCAGAAATATTTAGCTTAGCCCTTATCGAAGATGATGAGGATCTCGTTTTCTAAACCAAATATGAAAGTTTGAGCTTTATATATTGTTTTAAGTAGGTTTGTAGATTGCACGTGGGTATCTCCTTGAGGTAAAATAAAAAAGAGAGGACATTTTTTGTTTTCTGAATTATGTTTTTGGATTTTCTTAACCCTTTGATTCCTTCTTATCTTTTAAATTTTCTCCTGTGGGCTTGCATTTTTATGTGAACATTAACCCCTTTGTGTCCATGATCTAAAAAATTTGAGTTTATAGGACCCTCCCTTTAAGGACCTCTAAAATCTGATGGGTTAATACCCTTAAGAGTTTTTCTCCAATTTTGAGCATATATAAAGCTTGATTTTCTCGTTACTTCGCCCCTCATCACCATGTCTAAGACCCGACGTGATTGATCCATCCCTGGTCTCGGTCTGACGTGTTGGGATAACGACTGCTACCGTTGCAACCCTAGTGATGACGACGACGAGCCAGTATTTTTTAACTTCTTTTCGTCGTCAGATTCGGATAGTGACGAACCCTTAGCGGAGGACCATCTTCCGTGTCGTCCAAAAGTTACCAAACCGTGGATTCCCACGGTTGCCCCCACCATAGACTGGAGTGCCTACCATCGAGCGGCGCATAAAAGAAAACAATTAAAGAAACAAAATAAAAGAACAAAGAAGTCACTACAACAGCAAATGGATCCACCACAGCAAACAGGACCACAACAGAAACAACAAATGTAATCTATTTCATACTAATATAAATTTAATCAATTTTAGTATAAACAAATGCCCGGCGACTATTTTTCATCATTTATGCTGCGTGCCACAAGGGCTTTGCCGTTTTTGGCATTATTACAGTGGCTGTTTTAAAATCCGGGAGAAAGTAAAATATACAACTGATAAATATAATCAAATAGATACAGTTTATTTGCGGCTAACTGACGAATAGGCCAATGTTGATTTCATAACAACTAAAATAAAGGAAGAATTAAAAGCAGAATCGGATTATCTGCTGATCGACTGAAGGGAGTCGAAATAAATGACTCTATTGGAACAAGAGGTAAGTGATAAAAGAATTCATCTAAATAGAAGGCCTTGCGTCATATGACAATAACTGTCGCAGAGAGCGCTATGCAGTCCAGCAGCCTTATGGAGGTGGCCGCCAAAGAATTCAGCGACCAGCCATCCAAGTGGAACACCACGTTCACGTGTACTTCAAAACTAGATTGCTGAATAGGTGGACAGACATGCAAGATTACTTGGCGGCACAGTACCAGCTCTTTACGGGAATTCCAGGATCCGAATGCATTCCCGAACGCAGAGCCCCAGAATGCGTTCGCTACAGCTTGAAGAGAGACCGGCATGGTATCGCGAGAGGCATTCCTTCCGACTGGACACCTGCACACTAGGCAGACAACCAGAGTTTGGATAAGAATTGGAAAAAATAAATACGATCTTGCTCATCACCTTCCTCAACTGGATGCGACAACAACAACAAGAAAAAAGTGATTTGTAGTCAATATAAAATTGTTAAAAGTTTTGAGAAATAAAAACTTATTTATCGGAACTCACTTTTGAGATTGTTTTTTTTATTTTTTTGACCAAATTTCATAGCCATAAACCTCAATCATTCAAAGGATATGGGAATTCAAGTGGGCACTAAATGTAGACATGTAATGGCACAAACAGAAATTATATATAAACACGAGGAAACGCAAACTAACCCCGATGAAGTAGAAAAAGAACTTCGGTCGAAGTTACGAGAGAAAATGGTAATTCTTCAAAGAACATGGTCGAATGCGTATTGAACATATTTGTTGCATCACAGAATTGGCCAAGTCCTGGCGCATGCGTGCAGGATTTTGCTGATAATACATAGACATCAGCTACGTTCCAAATTGATTAATTTGTTGGATTTTAATTCAAAATGGAGTAAAATACATCACATGGCCCTTTTGTGTTTTAGATGGATAGTGAGATCTTATATAAGAACAAGCTATCCTTCAGTGCTCCTCTGCCAAAATGGAGAAATACCTCTTTTACTCCCATACCATCGAATGCGGCCATCGTGCGGACAATGCCAATTCGTTCTGTTTAACTATATAATAATGGAGAAGAGGTACTCTTTTACTTCCTGTATTTCAGGTTAGTGGTTTTTTTTTTTATATAAAATAATTTCTCAGCTCTTTACTTTTTCTTTTATCCTCCATCCATTCCACCTCAAACAACCTTATGTCTCTTAAGCCACTACCTTTTCCTTTTTGCTAACATTTTCATTTTCGCGTATATCAGCAACCATTGCCTCTCGTCTGGCCCAGGTGCTGAATATACGTTACTTTATATCTCACCTCTTTCCTTTTTTTTACTAACATTTTCATTTTCGCGTATATCAGCAACCATTGCCTCTCGTCTGGCCATGCGCTACATGTTATCCGCCGTCTTAGGAGGACGACGCACGATTGAGCGATTTCGACACACCCGAAACGAACGAACTCCGAACCCTACGAGGGCAAAGGAGGTAGATTGAGAATTAGAACCTGGAAAGCTGAATTGGAAGCAGGCACCCTACTCCTGAGGGATGACATGGATAGAGATGAACTTACTTCTTCTATTTTCTAAGATGTTAAGAATTATTCGTAATAATCAAGGGAGAAAGGTTACTATGGTTATTATTGAGTCTCCCACAATAGAAATTCAACCCACATCATCATTAGGAATACCATTTTCAAAGCGATCTGAATTTACAAACAAAAAACCTGAATTGGAAGCAGGCACCCTACTCCTGAGGGATGACAAGGATAGAGATGAATGTGTTGCTGCGTGCCAGGCCTTCTTAAAATATTAAAAATTTACTTTTGACGAAGTCAGCCGGTTAAAAAACGAGATCAGTCAGTTGAAGTCCGAAAACGAAACTTTAACTGCTGAACAGACGCTTGCAGTGAATAAAGAGAGGACTTTGGAGCTATCCATGGCTGGTGCAGCACCTGTCCCTGGTCCTCCTGGTCCACCCCACACCATCAGAACAATACGTAATATACGTTTTTACGGGTGTAAATGGATCCGAAGTGGCCATGAACACCCACGAGGGTATGCATACTACGCTAATGGAGGTAGCCGTCTTCGTTCATGAAGGGGACTCAAGATTAATATAAGTCCACTATTTTTTCCTGCTAAAGTTAAAAAAAAATTTTTTTTTAAATTTTTTGTGTCCACTATTTTGTTTTTTTTTTTAGATTACTACAGAACAATAGGGTTCTTGCAACCGGTGTTCATTTGGGCAAAAAACGGGGCAGGCGGCCCATTTATGAGATGAGGCCGGCGGCAACAGCCCAGGATAGGGACATCCCAACAGTGTGCCTACGATATCCAGGGTTGACAAGTGAAGTTTATGATAACGAATCACTTTCTACTTGCATGGGTCCTATACGACACGTCCTGTCGTAAGTGCCATTATCAGCTGGAGTCGCTACCCCATGTTATCTGCCATTGTATGGGTTACTCTGTCGCCATGCGGAGACGGCATGATGCTGTCTTTCAATGGAGGGTGGTACAAGAAATCGTACGAACTCCGAACCCTACGAGGGCAAAGGAGGTAGAAGACTTGAGAATTAGAACCTGGAATGCTGAATTGGAAGCAGGCACCCTACTCCTGAGGGATAACAAGGATAGAGATGACCTTACTTCTTCTATTTTCTAAGATGTTAAGAATTATTCGTAACAATCAAGGGAGCTGAGCTTCACTATGAATTTACCAAAAGATTACATGAAAATGAAAATAGACGGTGAAAAATTTATGAGTGCTCGAGAACAATTGGCTCCTTTGGACAACTACAAAAATTTGGATATGCTTTTTGATATACTGTTAGCACGGTGGGTCAATTGCAGCGACCCTGACATGTTGTGGCAAACAGCATGCTGGTTTAAAGGTATGGTAAGAGAGTTTATTGTATCAGAATTTCTAGTTCTTGGTGATGTAGTTCAGAAATCTATCATGTTTTCTGATAGTTTTAGAACTCAGGTTCTAAAGGGAGAAAAGAATTACAACTCTGACAGATAATGTACTTTTGAGTTTGAAGATATTAAACTGAACTGTGAAGGCATCCTAAGGAAGTTTGAAAAGGAGTTTGGGATTGATATCAACTACCCATATGATGTCCCCCAAAATAACACCTGATCTAGCCACTTTCTTAGACCCAACAAGTGGTAAGTATGAGATACACATTTTGAGATTACCACTGCCAGACACCCAGATAACAAAAAAATGATGGACACTAATAAGTGGACAAGGTTTTATTATTAAAAATAAATTAAGAAGAAAAAAAAATATATATATGCTCCTTTAAACCTTCCATTATTTGCCAAAAAAGCCAATAACTTACATGTCTAGTACTTCTCTAACACGATTTGAAAATCCAATACCTCCTGTAACTAAAAACAGCCAACCTAATATGTCACTTCTTTGCCAACTTAAAAATACCCTGGCACGCAGGAATTCCCCGCGTTTCCTCACATCATAAAGTATGTCTATTAAACCCGGTCCATTTTATGATGTATCAAATTATGTTGCGTGAACTCCAACTGTGAAATTGTGCAGGTCGCAGAGATATTTCTGGCATCCGGATAAATTTGAACAAAAATGTGGCGATCGGTTGCAGGAGACCGAATGTGACGAAATTTTAGAGAGAGTTAATCAAATTTCCCAGTTATTATTAATAATTAATAATAATAATTATAAGTAATAATCAAGGGAGAAAGGTTACAATGGTTACTATTGAGTCTCCCACAATAGAAATTCAACCAACATCATCATTAGGAATACCATTTTCAAAGCGATTGGAATTTACAAACAAAAAACCTGAATTGGAAGCAGACACCCTACTCCTGAGGGATGAAAGGATAGAGATGAATGTGTTGCTGCGTGCCAGGCCTTCTTCAAGGCCAAGAAACGCGCAGAAAAACAAGAGCGTCGCTCAAAGCGATAACAAGGTGAGTACTTTTTTTTTCTTCCTTCCAAGCTTGCATTATTAATAAGAACTTCTTTTTCTACAGAATCGTTCTTCGAAGGAGGCAGAGAGGAACGAAGGAGGTCCTTATGACTCAATTTATGACATAATATCCTCATTTGATCTACCAAAACGTGATGTTTGATTAATTAGATTAAATGGATTAAATGCTAATTTTTTTTTCTGTAGTGAGACCCAATCAAATACTATATATATTGATTGAAAAATCTTAGTGAGCTTCTTTTAAGTTTTTGTTTCCTTTATAAATACACACACAATTTTCAGTTTGTAAGTTTGTCTAATCACGTTTATTTATGCCTATCCTACTCTTTATTTCTTAACAGTTTTATAAATTTATAGTCAAATTTTTTTAAACTCATAAATTTTTTTTTTATAGCTCTCATTCAACTAAAATGTTACACACATTACCTAAACTTTATATAAAAATTGATGACGTTAATGATATTATTATAAGTGAAGTTCCCTCGCAAGACCTTCCTTATAATTTCGAAACAGCATTAGTGCTAGAAATTGGACCGAGAAATGAATCAATTAGCGAGGGAGAATTTATAAAAATTTGTGCTTTTTTTTTTTTTTTAATTTATTTATTGTGGCACACACCATGTTACCGGGTCTTGGGCGCCGATTAAGCAAGCCAGTGGTTTGTGTGCAAAATTTGTGCTTTTTTTAAAATTTATTTACGAACGGGTGACCATGCCCGCGACGAACGGGTGACCATGCCCGCGACGAACGGGTGACCATGCCCGCGACGAACGGATGACCATGCCCGCGACGAACGAGGGTATGGTTTGTGTTAGTTGAGATTTGAATGGAAAAGATTTAGTGCAATACCAGTAGTGCCAAAGTCTTGCAGATTGTAAATGACCTTTGACCGAATTGGGTATCAATTCGGTATCAATTGGGTATCAATTTCGGTCGAGGGGCATTGGAAAATGCCCCTCGACAACTGTTAGAAATGGTTTATCTTAGATTAAAACTTTACGCCACCTACGATTTCGAAAAGTATAAGCGAACAGATTTTGAAAAAATGTTAGCAAATCACTACATTCCTAAATTTGAAAATGTAATACCCTAATATTTGGGTGAAAATTATTTAAAGTTCATTATGATGCGGAAACAGTCTTCTAATTGGAAGGGAGACATTGAGCTCTTTAATAATTATCCAACTGTGTAAAAAAACTAAACTAAATGCAGTTCATTATTTGTGAAAAAAAAATGTTTTAAAAATGAATTATATTGGAATAAAATTTGCTGTGATGGTAATGTGTGCCCATTTGATGACCTTATAAGGTCATCAAATTTTTATAACAGGTAATGGATAACTGGCTGACCTGCTTACGATAAACCTAAATCTAAATGGACTAGCTCGTATTATCAAACTGAAAATGTCGAGAAGTTACAAATTCTTATAAGAATTAACAGCATACAAATTGGCTTTCAGTAGATAATTGAAAGGTCGATATTTAATTTATTTTAATAGAAACGCATCAGGTTGGCTGATAATCCTTGGAAAAAAAGTATAAAACTCAAACACGTTTTTTGTTCAATTGTTTTCTTGAAATTTCTTTGCTAACAGTTTAAAATGTCGAACTATGATTTGAAAGAACACCGTTTGGGTAAGTTTGTAATCTAACCAAATCAAAATTTCATCACATCTCAATACCTAATTTCTTTCGAGTGGCAATCATTAATAACAGTTTACTACAACCAAATCGTATTAAACGTTGATTACAACACCTGGAACGCCTTGACAAGGAATGCAACCAACTCAGAAGGGACAATGAAAAGTTAAAAATCCAGATGGAAGAAAAAAGTATACTAGCAGATTACAGACAGAAACTATTGAAAAACAAAAAATCCAGCCGACTTCTTCTACTGGTGGAATTGCATGAACGAGATATGTTAATAGAGAAGTTAAAAGAGTTGTTACATAATAATTAGGCTCAACCCCTTGTCACCAACCAATCATTCAAATCCCAACAATTAACCCACATCATCGTTACAAAGACAAATCTGATATGCAAAATTCACCAACAGTGAATATACAGAATAAAAAGAACGATCTAAATTCACCAATAATGGATCTTCAAAACGAAATAAATGATCTCAATGATTTAAGCCCCATGTATTCGGAAAGGGAAAGTGATACCGACAATGTTGGGGATATACGAGAATTTTTTTCTGAATTCAAAGCTGAAACTTTAAATAATCAAAAATCTATTCCAACTGAAACAAGTGGTGAAACTTTCAGCACTGTGCTTTTATCTGGGATTACAAGTGAACCTGACTCGTACCTGTCACAACAACAACAACCGAATCAACATCATAATCATAATTCAGTCACACATATAGCAAAGATGGGTAACGTGTGTAACAATGATGCTGATTGTAATCATGTAAGTCTTACTTGTGACGAATACTTCAAACAGTGTATGTGCACAAAGGACTCTCAACGAAATGGGCCTTATTGTGTGAAGCAGTCAGGTAAATTGATAAAGGCAACCATTATTAGTTTTGAAAATGACAATTTTTATTTCAGTAATCGAGTACAACCTACCGCCACAATCTCGTCCATACAATCCAGCTCATATAAGGGTAGCTAAAATACGAGCGACAACCTGAAACTATTACAGGAGGTAACATTTATTAAAAGATGAAAAATTCCATATTAGATCAACTAGAAGAGTTTAAATTTTTAACATTAAATGAAAATGTTGATTTCACCCGATGTTTATCACTTTTGTAATCCAGTTGCTTTTATTTTTTTTTTTGTTACAAATCAACGCGACTCGCGTTACATAGAACAAGGACACCGTCAACATGGATACCAACAGCATGAATATCAACAGCCTGGTCAACCACAATATGGACAACAGCATGTTCAATCTCAATATGGACAAGTCGGACAGCAGCAACATGGTCAACCTCAATATGAACAAGTTGGACAGCAGAAATATAGTCAACCTCAGTATGGACAAGTCGGACAGCAGAAATATGGTCAACCTCAGTATGGACAAGTCGGACGTGTGTGAATTTCTGCACGGCAGATGCTAATTTTTTTATTTTGTTTCTTCTAAAGGTATCTTAGTTTATAAAATGTTAAAAAAAAAAATTTAAGCAGAAATATGGTCAACCTCAGTATGGACAAGTTGACAGCAGAAATATGGTCACCCCCAGTATGGACAACAGGAACAAACTAATTAGGACAACGTTAGGTGTTAGGACCGCAACATTAACCTGATATATTATAACCTTTTAATGTAATCAATGTATTAAAACATAAAACAATAAATTCAGATTTGTTCAAACTACACTATTGCTGTATTTTTTTTTCATTCTTTCTTCTGCCTTCGTGTCGGTCTCTCACTCTTGAGGTTATAGACATTGGCTGGATTGTTCCAATTGGGAAACCCTAACATTCTTTGCATATTGACGGCGTCAAGGAGGCAGAGAGCCCAGTCAAAGGAGGTCCTTGACTTGTTTGTTGAGTAATCAAAACAGGATACAATAATTGAAAAACTTAAAATTGAAAAACGAGTGGTCTTCACCACTGTTTTAATGATCCGAGATGGGTTTTTGCAGCAGCTGTCATAAATAAATTTTCATCGGAGAATTAATTCAGGTCTGCACAAATTTAATGTTATTTTCAGTTCATATTACTTTTAAACGGTTTGATTTCCTTTTCATGCTTTCTCTATTGCAAAGTGGAACTGCCCATTCCTGGCAGTATTATAGGAGACACCATAATTCAACAATGACGCTTCTGCAACCGAAATCTCAGTTTCTTCCAAGCAGTATGTTAATTTGGTTAAGTAGGGAAGATTTTTTAAATAAAATTAAAGGTCAACAAACACCGACCGCGTCGACCGCATTGAAAGAGAACTGGGAAAGGTCAAAAGCTGACAGAACGACATTCATTAAGGACATTTTTGCAGTAAGACATTTCGTTTTTACGGGTGTAAATGGATCCGAAGTGGCCATGAACACCCACGAGGGTATGCATACTACGCTAATGGAGGTAGCCGTCTTCGTTCATGAAGGGGACTCAAGATTAATATAAGTCCACTATTTTTTCCTGCTAAAGTTAAAAAAAAATTTTTTTTTAAATTTTTTGTGTCCACTATTTTGTTTTTTTTTTTAGATTACTACAGAACAATAGGGTTCTTGCAACCGGTGTTCATTTGGGCAAAAAACGGGGCAGGCGGCCCATTTATGAGATGAGGCCGGCGGCAACAGCCCAGGATAGGGACGTCCAAATAGTGTGCCTACGATATCCAAGGTTGACAAGCGAAGTTTATGATAACGAATCACTTTCTACTGCAGGCACAGTAAGATTTAAACCCTTGGAGGATGAACAGGTTTATTTTATGCCAGCAAGCAATGACACGTTACTGATAAGAAATTGAATATAAAAATGAAACGTCGAAGGCCACAATAACAAACATTGGCCAACTTTCGGCAGACGGAATACCGGGCGCGCCTCCAACCCAACCTGGACCACAGAGTATATCTGTGCCTGGACTGGATTAAGATATCAACACAATACAGGCACTAATACATAAATTTAATAGTTGTCTGCAATGAATATTAACATGTTTAAAAATACAGCTTTTGGCATTTTTAAAATTTTAAAAACTTTTTTTTTTTGTACATACTGTACATACACCAAGTAGGTGCTCAATATCTTAATGCACGCTCTTTAAACATTGATCGATTTCTTATTGGGATGGAGAAGTCGATTTTCAGAGAGAATTTCAAAAACTTTCAAGTTCTGTGAATGTGATTAAAGATAATTTACAGCAAAATATGTAGGGTTTACAAAACCAAGTCAATATTCCCATCATTTATAAATAGCGAAAAAAAAATTTAGTTAAATGCACAAAGACATTTTTAAATTCAGACTGCATATTTTGTCTCTGTCCAATCGAAGTTGGACAATTCATGTCATTTTTAGAGTGCACTGATCGATTTCACAGCATTTGTCTGGATAATTTTTTTAAAATCACGAAGATGTTGGCGTGTCCGATTTGTAAAACTGCGATTAAACAAAAGGATACCCAATGGTAAAGTTCATTAGATAAGCGTTCATTAGAGAGCGAATTCAATGTTTTATGTTTATAATATAGGTTTGAACTTAGTTACGAAGATTTAAATTTCGCAATTATATCGACCTTATATTAAAATGATAAGAGTCGATTTATTCCCGCATTATTCGTTAAATATGAAGGATACATCGGATTTGTTCTGAACGTGACAGCAGTTGCCTTCGTTAATTGCATTAACAATTTACAAAGTTTTGAACTTGCGAAGAATATCCAAGTTAAGACGTCTAAAGAGATTTCAGATTCACCGTCAGTTGAATAGCTTGTTATTCAACCATGAGTAAAAACAGAGGCAGAATGCATAAATTGGCATTGCTTAATAATCAAGCGGATGAATTAATATTTCTTTCTTATATTGTCAGTTGTAAAAGGCACGATCCTAACAAAAATTTGTTTAAATATTACACTAATTTAATCATTAATATTTTTTATAATCGCGCTAATTTCTTACGAAATAATTCAAATTTTACCGTTGGTTTGGGTCAAGTAGATAATTTAGAAGATTCTTTAAACTTAGTAGCATGATGTCGGTTTTTTCTTTTTCTTTAGCTGGAAGTAAAAAATTCTGGTAGTTTGGCATTAAATAAGTTAAAACTATCTCCACCACACCCCCTCCTCTCTTCCCTTTTTTGTTCAGGAGAGGCCATTCTTTAATTGACAGCATAGCATTTGACCCACAATAGTTGGCGGTCATGGAATCTCTGGTTGAAGAGATTTCGACCCTTGTTAAAATCAATGAGGATCTATGCGAGAATCCTAATGTATCAAAGGCATTGAAAGAGCAGTCGAATGAACTTCGATCGAAGTTACGAGAGAAAAATGGTCATTATCAATTACCAATTTATCAACAAGGACAACCATTACCATTCTTTCAGACGGGACCACCATTCTTCCCACCCAGCTGGACCTTCGTGGGTACCACATGGTGGTAACCCGATGGAGGAAAAGAATCCCAGTTCTCACCTCCCTCATCTATAGCCTCCTCCTCCCACAATCTACTTCTTCTTCAGGGCAAGGGTCATGTGTTTTTACCCTGTTTGTGTGTTACTTTGCAATGTAACCTTACTTCGAATAAAGTCATAGTCTAGGAAAGTCTTTGCCCTACACAACCAACATTCAATAAACTCTGACAACAACAAATAATCAACAATATATTGTTTATCATGTAATTTAAGTAGTTTTAGAAAAGTGAGTGGAAGAGGGGGCGGCAGCAGATCTAACAACTTTCTCCAAATACAACAACAACAGGTTTTAGCGATGTAAAATATCTAACCTTTACGATCGCATAGGAGTTAGAGGATAAGATGACCGAGGCAAGTATCCTCGTTCATCAATTGGAATCAGAGATTTTAAATGCATTTTTAAAATTTTTTTATATTTCCATTGTCCATTGTCAAAAATCTCTGCAGAAATATTCAGGTTTTGTGTGGACAC